>JACXGM010013876.1:0-22496 GCA_016801145.1 Umbra pygmaea | reverse complement strand
CCATAATGACACATAGTTACTATGATACCAGTGCTAGTATCCATAATGACACATAGTTACTATGATACCAAGGCTATTATCCATAATGACACATAGTTACTATGATACCAGTGCTATTATCCATAATGACACATAGTTCCTATGATACCAGTGCTATTATCCATAATGACACATAGTTACTATGATACCAAGGCTATTATCCAAAATGACAAATAATTACTATGATACCAAGGCTAATATCCATAATGACATTTATTTACTATGATATCAGGGGTAGTATCCATAATGACACATAGTTACTATAATACCACGGCTATTATCCATAATGACACAGAGTTACTATGATACCAGGGGTAGTATCCATAATGAAACATACTTACTATGATACCAAGGCTAGTATCCATAATGACACATAGTTACTATAATACCAGGGCTATTATCCATAATGACACAGAGTTACTATGATACCAGGGGTAGTATCCATAATGAAACATAGTTACTATGATACCAATGCTATTACCCATAATGACACATAGTTACTATGATACCAGGGGTAGTATCCATAATGAAACATAGTTACTATGATACCAAGGCTAGTTTCCATAATGACAAATAGTTACTATGATACCAGGGCTAATATCCATAATGAAACATAGTTACTATGATACCAGGGCTATTATCCATAATGACACATATTTACTATGATACCAGGGGTAGTATCCATAATGAAACATAGTTACTATGATACCAGGGCTAGTTTCCATGATGACAAATAGTTGCTATGATACCAGGGCTAATATCCATAATGACAAATAGTTACTATGATACCAAGGCTTTTATCCATAATGACACAGTTACTATGATACCAGGGCTAGTATCCATAATGACACATAGTTACTATGATACCAGTGCTAGTATCCATAATGAAACATAGTTACTATGATACCAGGGCTAGTATCCATAATGACAAATAGTTACTATGATACCAGTGCTAGTAGCCATAATGACACATAGTTACTATGATACCAGGGCAAGTATCCATAATGAAACATAGTTAGTACAATTCCAGGGCAAATATCCATAATGATACATAGTACAATACCAGGGCAAGTATCCATAATGATACATAGTTAGTACAATACCAGGGCTACTATGCATAATGTTGCATATTTACCATTTAATAAGGTTCATTATCCATAATATTACATATTTACTTTGAGTTTAGGAATAATATGTATATACTGTATTTTTTTTCATGTAACCTTTATTAATATTAAGCAAGTTGAGTAAAAATTCAAGGCTAGTATCTATATTGAATCTATTCTCTTTTCTTTCAAATCTGTGTAGTGGTAAAATGTGTGACAATGTTGTTCATCAGCATAGATGAAGCAGCATGCAGAAACATAACAGAATATTAACTATCCATTCACAGTCTGATACATAGTGAAAAAACCAACGTTTGTCTCAAGGCAGTTTGCATGTTACGTAAAAAGAATCTGCTCCACCACTCATGACATCCCACTAACTTGGATCATCACAGAGGAAACCTGCAATTTCTTGTTCCAACAGGACACAACATACGTTTACATTTGAGTCATAAAGCAGGCGCTGTTATCCATAGCAACCTACAGTAGCAGACATTCCACACGATCTCCCTCCAAACACCTCTAATGGTACATCATGGAAAGGTCAAGGTTGTTTTGTAGTTATGCTGATAATGACTCTGTCTTTCATCTTCTCATTCTGCCACAGTGAATTCAGGGCCTCGAGGTGAGGCAGCTTCTGTCAGGACATACTCTTGCTGAGAGACACGCTGGTGAGAAAAGAAACACATTCATTACCCATCTAGTTACCTAGTAAATGTTTAAGTCCCACGGTTTGTTGTCAAAACAGAGACCTTCAGACAGGGCAGATAGCTTCCACATCTTGAAGTGGTTTATATTGTTTTCCAGCCATGCTGTTTGTCGCGTTTGTTGTGGGGCAATTTTTAATTTTTTTAATTTTTTGTGGGTGAGGACTTTGAAGGATGTGGTTGGCTAATGGTTTGGTGGAGATTTGTTTTTATTCAAGTTAAATCCAGGGCATGAAGTCAGTGGTGTGACAGTAATTCTGTGTTTCTCCTCAGGGCCTCTATTCACTGGAAAAAGACTGGAATGCTCTCACATTCATTCACAAGAGGGAAAATCTGCTGAAAAGAAATGAATATATACATTTATTTACTATAAATCTATTGGTCTGACCATACTGCAATAACAGAAGACGGAAGGATGGGGACAGAGAAACGACACATGGATAATGAATGAATGTATGAAAAATTGACAGGATATATAGGTACATGGATAGTTGGCTGAGGTAGGAAGACTGTTATCTCTCTGTCTTTTTGTTCTGGCTCAATGTGTGACTGTGGCGGTGGTGGGAGTACCGGTGTCCAGTGTCACCTATTGTGGATCTCTATCTGTTAGCTGCTACGGTGCTGTCTGGGTTCCCATATGTGCCCCAATTGGTTAAGTGGGGCAGCGAAAGCATGTCCCCATTCAGGCTGCCATCTTGGCCCCGGCCACATCAGAGGGACAACCAGACGCTCCTCTCCTCATGGTTTATCTGTTGGCACCTTGAAAGCTGAGAGCTTCCAGGCTCTAGTGTGATCTCTTTTGAAGGGAGTCCATTATGGAGATGAAAGGGCCGGCCAGAGCAGCGGGGATACTGAGGGGCGGGTGGGGGCACACAAACCAGCGGGGATACGGCGGGGCCACACAGTCATTGTGGAAAATGACTGTGATGTAATTTAGTAGTTTGTAGTCACCCAATAAAGCCAGTTTAAATCTGCGAGGGGGGGGCATGTTGTTAAGGCCAGGTCACATCCAGGCCCTCTACATGTGTGCTGGACTCTCATCTTCAGCTCAGGTTCCCTGAGTTCTTCTGGGAAACATCATGGAGCAATAGAGGAAAGAGAGAGGAAACGCACAACGTGTCCGGACGAGAAGCGGATGAAGACGATTTGTTTACTGCACGCAAGCCATATAAAAACCAAGAGAGTGAGGTGGATGATGAGCAGGTCCAGGAGGGGTTAGAATGCATGTCAAACCAGATGGTACCGATGCCAACCTGGGGGAGGGGGGGACAAAAACATATATCTGTATAAATAAATCCTATGAGGATGAAAGCCTGGGGAACAATTTGTAAAATGTGTGTATTTTCAGTTTTACTTTTTACGTTTTTATGATAACTATATTTATTTTCGTTATGTATTGGATAATTGTATGTACATGTTCATTACTTAATTGTAACTCATTTAATTTGGTCTAGTTCAAAAGGTGAATAGCAAACGTTAAAATATGCTACTGTATGTGTACATTTTGAAAACTAATTGTGTTATGATTAAAATAAAAAGATCAATGACAACGGAGATCATAGTAATACGAATTGAAAATAACATCTGCAAAAATCAACAATAATAATGATGATGATAAAAAGAGAAAATAAAGCGGTGTCCTGTGGTACTACACCTCATCCCTGAGTGAGTCTCTGAGATTAGCGCGTGTAGATACCTTAAAGTGGACAGGAGAGTCCCTTATCTGAAAGATTAATTTTCAGTATATAGAATAAATATATGTGTACAGTATATATATAACTATCCACTCATATATATATATACAGCTCTGGAAAAAAATAAGAGACCACTACATTTTTTTCTTAAATCAACCCCATTGAAAACCTCTGGAATGCGATCAAGAGGAAGACGGATGGTCACAAGCCAAAAAAATCAAATATAAACTAATTTTAACACATTAGTATTGTGTTGTTTAAAAATGAATATGAACTTCTTTTCTTTGCAATTTCTTTAGTCTGACAACACTCCCATCTGTTTTGTTATTTTAACCAGTTATTTTCTGCAAATAAATGCTCTAAAATGTAATATTTTTATTTAGAATTTGGGCAAAATGTTGTATATAATAGTTTATGGAATAAAACAAACATGTTGATTTTACCCAAACACATACACATCAATAGTAAAACCAGATAAACTTTTATTTTGCAGTGGTTTCTTAACTTTTCTTTAGAGCTGTATATGTATATATACAATATGTTTTGAAGATCGACAGACATCGAACCAATAACATATAAAAAAACTGATTGAACAAAAAGCATCAAATAAGTTATAATAGTTCTTTTACTTATGGAATAGGAAACTTTACAATATACATGTAGTGTAAAAAACAGATGTATAAATATGATTTACTACATAATACAAAGCCTATAGTACAGCTTTCAAACTGCAGATGGAGGTGAATTTAATTCTTCAGTTTTAGTGACCTATCTAGAGGGAAACCTGGAGGTGTTCTGGGGTTGTTGCAAAGCTGCATGCTTTGGTTTTCACTTAAATGTTCTGATCACATTATTGTCTAAACAGTAGAAGACCTGGTGTTCTTACGACAACAGAACGAGCATCATGATGACACGGCGCTCTGCTCACATCCAAGCTGTGTGCCGTTCCAGTCCATCTTATTACTAAAGCACTCAGTAACAGTTATCTCTGGGAGACATCACACAGGAGAAGTAGGATGGTCGAGGGCTAGGAACAAAGCAAAACCCGGAGGTACCTTTCTGTCCCGTTTACAGCCGAGGCTAGAATCATCACTCAAGTCACGTAAAAACAAACCTATTTAGTACCATTCTCTATAAATACTCATAGATATATATTTTCATACATAAAAGCTGACATAAAATGTTCACATATTGTACATGTACAGTATAAAGAAATATATTAATATCAACATTCATGCTTACATACAGTATTAATACAGTATTAATCAGCAATAACATTATGTATGATATGAAAACAATGCGGAAACAAACAGTACTTGTATAAAATCCCAATTTATTATAATAATTTTCTTTAAGTTCTTGTATTGAGGTTTTCTTGTTTTCATGTAGTCACTTGCACTAGGCCCGTGATATGGGGAGGTGTGTGTAATTCCAAGCGAGGTCTTGGTATATGGCAGAACTGAGAGGAAGACAGCCTGGCTGCCATTGTGGTCCATCCGGAGAGACCCTGGGCTGATGAGCAACGCCCGCTGCCTCATCAACACAACATCCATTGGGCTGAGCATTAACCATACTAAGCTCTCCTTCATGTCACTTGCCTCCTTTATGGTGCTTGTTGTTGACTCTAGACAGCAGAACGCAAACACATGACGAGTTGATGCGAATCCACCTCCAGCCCTGACGACCGTTGTCATCCGCGGTGAGGGCTCGAACATACGTCTGTTTGGCCTTACACTGACTGACCCACTGCTTCTTGTCCACACCCAGGCAGCTGGATCCGTTGACACCCAGGGGCCCCGAACCTTCTTCCAAGGTCCCTCTGTGCGGAGGCACGGCCCCCCTTTGTCGCTCTGGTTTACGGCAGGTTGTTTCATAGAAGTACTGCCTGAGGCGGCCGGTGGACGTCTTGATATATGGCACGATGCTGACGTTGCGCCCATGGTTGTCCACGGCCATCTGCTTGTCCATCACCCAGTCACTCTCCTGCTCACACACCGACTTCTCAGGGAAGCCCGAGCGCTTCAGTCTGGGGGCGGGACGAGGCACACCCCTCAGGGTGTCCACCCAGCTCAGCGGCACACTCCGGTCTGTCTCCCTGTCCCCGTGTCCCTCTGTGTGTCCGTCTGCGTCCACCACCTCATCCTCCCTGTCCTCACCTTCCCCTGGCAGCAGGCCCGTCTCCAGCATGAGAAGAAGGGGTGGGTGCTTCGGAGGGGACGCAGAGGGGGAGAACAGGACCCGTGGGTGGGCATCTAAAAACAGCAGCTCGTCCTCCCCCTGTAAATCTCCAGGGCCCAGCTCCCCTTCCACTGCCAGGCTGTCCTCTGACGGGCTGGGTGTTCTCCCGGCCTCTTTATCAGTTCTGGTGTCTACAGAGTGATGAAGGATGCTGTCATCTCCATGTCTGGTGCTCTCTGATTTATAGTCCTCTAGTAAGTAATTATCCTGGGACGGGGAGTCCTGATGTCTGCTGCCAACGGTTCTCCTAAGTCTTTCTCCTTCAGTTTTAGAATTTACAATTACTTCCGCACTGTTTGTGTTTTCACTATGGAAACTGCTTTTTGAATGATGCTCTTGTTGTTTTTTCTTCCCTTCCAAAGTTTGTACCCTTTCCTTAATTTTAGAGGGGTAATTGAATTCCTTATTGACCCCTGTCATGCTGCTGTGTTTTGTACTGTCTGCTTTGCCAGGAGCAACTGTCATGTTGTAGTCCTTATATGAGGCATTACTGTGGGAGTTGTAGTCCACAGGAGACTGAGGAGCAGGGAGTGGGGCGATAGATTCATCAATATGCTTTGTGTGGTTGTCCAGGCTTTTGCCGTGCTCTGTTACCGCAGCAATTTTACTGGCCACAGGGCTATGAGGGAAGGGCAGGGCCGAGGCAATCACCATGGCAACCAGGGGAAGCCAGTGCATCACTCCCAACACGTATCAACTGGAAATGCAGTTACAGAGGTAGAGAGAGACAGAAAGCAACAGAGGGAGAGAAAAATAAATTGGATTAAAACAGTGTTCAATACAGACAATTAACTGATAAAAGGGTGTCTTTTGGTGCTGCTCTGAGGTAAAGCATTAAATTCTTGGCAGAACTCGTGGAAAACTGCAACAATTGTCAATTATTATTGTGAGAATGTTTGGCAATGGGCGTCCTGCAGAAGGGATCTCTTGGCTGGTTGGTGTTCAGACGGAATTAATACCATACTGTTATATCTGCAGACTGCAGCTCGTAAATTTGACAGCTAAAGGAAATCATTCTTTTGTTAAATTTTTAAGGGCATAAAACGTTTGTTGTTTGTAGTTTCAGTCTTTCTGCTGTGCAACCTCCATGGATTGGTATTCTGCAGAGGTGGACATTAACTTGAGTAAAAGTACTTTTGTGAGTAACTCTGAGTTCACAAGTTTTGGGAAGTCCCTACTTAAGACCAAATTGTTCAGGTAAAGGGAGTTTATATTTTAACAGTAACCTATAAAACAATTTGAAAGTGTAACGGAAATATCAATCATGGTCACCAGTAAGATGTGAACTCCTTTTACCTGATCAATTTGGTCTTGAGTAGGGACATCCCAAAACTTGTGAACTCAGAGTTACTCACAAAAGTACTTTTACTCAAGTTAATGTCCACCTCTGGTATTCTGTTTTACCAGGTCTAATAACATACATGGTTTGGTGCATATCAATTTGTCAAAGCATAGGCCTATCTACTTGTTGCAGGATAGTAAACATACATGCTTTGCTCTATTAATTTTTTTGCATTGTAGCAGAGAATACAGAATGAGAATACAGAATGTATAATAATAACTGAATTAATCCAACCATATATCTCAGAAATTCTCCCAAATTACGTTCTCAGGAAACTATTTAGAGAACATAAATTACATTATATGCCAAAATGTTCAGGGTGTTATTACGTTGCACCTGCAAGTTTCGTGGATTCATGCAAGAACAATCCAAACATTCCATACATTCCATAGCGTTCGGAATTATATTACAACATTCACGGGTAAGGTTATGGTTAATGTTAGGCATGAGGTTATAACGGTTAAGGTTAGGCACGAGGTAAATAACAATTAAGGTTAGGCATGAGGTTACTAATGGTTAAGGTTAGGCATGACTATACTAATGGTTAAGGTTATGCATGACATTACTGGTTAAGGTTAGAATTAAGGTAAGGGTTAACAACATTACAAAAAAATGACATCATGATTCAACAGTCAACAAAACACACTTAAAAGAGTCCATCTGTATTTGAACAACCGGCATGAAAGTAGCCAATTTATTCGCCCGTCCACCCTTCCCCGACCTCAGCTCTAGCAAAATCTATTACATGGTACGTCACGATCTTCATATGTTCACATATAACGTTATTAGGTTGTTAAAATGTATTCCTTAAAATGTCACTGACCCTCATACGTTAATATTTCACATATTTCAGTTTTGCAAATTAGTTCCTTCAGAACGCATGCTATTTTGGCCTCAATCATGTAATGTTTATTGTGACAGGTACTTAACCACTAAGGCTGGGGAACATTAACAAAGTGAAACCTGAAATACTAGAAGACCAAGTCCGTCCTCAGAGGTTCCAGTAAATCCTGGCACGTCTTCGTTCTTTGAATGTTCCCAATACAACCTCCATCTAACACCACACTGATTGATAAGGACTGGGACCTTTAACTCATTTTGATCTCTTCTCACTCACAGTCACCACCAGAGGGCAAAGCACACCATCACATTACTACATTTCAAAGATGACATGGATTTGCCATAATACTCCATTTGTACTGAGTACAGTATAATGTCATGTTGACATATCAATTATCTCATTAGTCAGGCAATTTGACATGTATTAAAGACATTAAGGAACACTGACTTCTAGCCTTTCAATTCTCCTTTTGGGAAACATAGGCGTGTATTATCAGTACAACAACACATGCTGTCATTTGGCTTGCTGGTTGTCTGACGACACCTGTTTCTACATACGGCTGTGAGGGATCATGTGTCACACATCAGGCTGGAGTAGTCATCCATGGTGATGAGGATTCTTCAGGGACAGCATGTGGCCTCACATTCGAGTAATTTAGCAGACACTTATCCACAGCCCCTCACTGTTAGAACATATATCATATATACTGTAGGTGGGACTAACACACAACCCAGTAATACTCAGTGTTTTGTTACTCAATGCTATTAGCAAAACTAATTAAAAAAGTGTTCAGATTATTAATTTCATTATGAGTGGGAACTGCCCTCTCCAAGGGCAGAATGGCACAGAGAATAGGGGTGTCCGGATTAAGATCCGAGGCAAGGATGTAGGGTTTGAGAATAACCTGAAGGTAAGGAGGGGCGGTTCAGGCACATGGAGATTAACTGACTTCCCCAAGGCTGTCAAGTGTCACTCCTAGTTCTCTGTTGTTTGTTATGCACGAAAAGGAGGAGGACATTTAGACAGAGTAAAAACAAGGTGGAATGTTTAGAATGTCAGGGATGTGACATTCTGGAGGCTGCATTCAGCTGTCCCCAGGCCAAAAACCAGCGAGAGAGTGAGAAGAGAGAAATAATGACAGGAAATGTACAATATATGGAAATGTACTATGTCAATGTACTATATGTGGCCATGCCTAGTACACAATTCAGTAGTAATTTGTGAAACCAATAGGGGCATTAGATGGCACATTTCCCATTAATTAATATTTGCATACAGGAGGCCTCGTCTTGCCTCATTTCCTGTTTTCTCTTGTTGGCACAGGGCCCTCCGTAAGCATGTAAACACAAGCTGTATGCAAATATAGCGCCTACCTGGGTTCTACAACTTTAGTTCCAGCATACAACCGTCAACTACAGACTAACAGGCTGTTCGCCATTCGCGGAATGTCAGAACGCACTAGAGTTCAGAGCAAGCAAGAGAAAAAAACTGAAAAGAGATGAGATAGAGAGAGAGAGACAGGTGACCTATTCAATCAAAGATACTGCGTTGCCATATTTTCGTAAAAAGGATTATTCTGACAAATTGAAAGTACGACTGTCTGTTCAGTGGAAGAGGTCGTTGTGCGGTTTTCATAGACCACATCATGCAGGCAGTCACACACAAGCACCAGAGACAGTATCAGCAAATGGTGTGTACTTCATAGCACGGGAGCACTTCTTCATTATGCTCCATTTGTTACAATGACACGCGCCATTTACAATTTCTGCAAGGCCAGACAAGCAGCATTCTCACTTTTTAGCCATCTGGACAAGACCAAAACACTGTCCCTACTAGAAGACAAATTTAAATCCCTCTCTGAACATAGACCACCCAGCCAACAGTCCAGTCAAACGCAATCCACCTACAGACACCAAAACTAAGCATTCAAAACGACATGAACAACATAGCTAACAAGATAACTCACAAATCCTGCAAACATTATAAAAAAATAAAACAATTCAAGCCTCCAAACAAACAATACGACATACGAAACACTGAAAAAACAAACAATGTTACCCCTGAACCACAAAACTCCAGAAAGCTATGCAGACCGACAGTAACTGCCAAACGATTTTTGAAACACATTCTTAAATAAATGGACACATTTTAACCCGTTCACAATACATAAAAATCCGATTATTAGGAATCTGTGCTTTTGTAAAGTTGCAATTTTGATAAGGATGTTTGAAATTAGTGAGAAAGAAATTTTGGAGAGGGTGTAGACTGGAAGAGAAATTTCTGTCTGGAGAGCTGTGATGGGAAACAGGGTGCAAGGCCCATAAAGCTGGCTCCACACCTGGCAGTGGCTACTGTGCAATTATGGTGTTAACAACTAAGCCCCATCATGTGTGGATAATGGGCCTGATGTCCACTTGTCTGTCTTAGATAATATAATGCATTCAGTCAAGGCCCGGAACAGTTGAGATAATTACATCCCTTTGGAGTTAACAGACATTAAACCCTGTGGACATAATATAATGGGTTGCCTCACCAACTGGGAGATTTTGGGGTATTGTAACATTTCACATTCTGTCAAAAAGAGCATATGTCCAAATTAAAAAAAGTGCTAAAACAATGATTGTAACATTTTGACTGTAACAGACGTAAAAGCAAGTTTGACTATAACAGGTCTGACTGCAACAGAGTTGGCTGTATCAGTCTGTAGCATTTTGACTTTAAAGTTGCTATTTGTAGAATATGAACTGTAACAATGGACCTAAAATGTAACTACTTTCTCCTTCAAGTGACTAGCTAACCATTGCTGTAAAAACTGTATTTCTTCAGTGAAATGATGTATAGTATGTATGTGGGATGGTTCCCTAAACTATGCAGTGCTGTGTTATACACAAAAGCACAGCCTGAAATGCGTACATTTGATTAAGCCAGACTGGCATGTGCCCATTGACAAACAATGTGGAAGCATATCTTCTCATGTCCTCATTGTAATTCCTATTCAAATGGAAAAATAACTACTGCATAGCATATGAAATCATTGTGTCTATTATTTTATATCATGAAATACATGTTGTATTTCAGAGCCCGACCGATATATCGGCGGGCTGATGTTATCGGCCGAAATTCGGCATTTTCCAAACTATCGGTATCGGCATTTATAATGGCCGATAAATTAATATATTAAAAAAACCTGCCTTTGCTGGACTGGGAGCTATCGAGGAATGATTGATTCAGTACACAACCTTATATACTCTATGTAGTTTATATTTTCCTGTTGATGTTATTTATCAGAACTTATAGAACTTAAACAGAATATTGTTTTCCAATCTTGTTCAAAGTTATATTTATCAAGCCTACCAAGTCTATTAATACTGTTCACTTTTATTTTTTCGTGTTTTTGTTCAAAGAACATTAACTTTCATATCTTAAGTTTGTATTTGTATACATTTTATTTATCAGAACTTTAATTTAATAAAATTCTATTTTTCAACTACATTTTCATATTATTTTAGTGAGGACTAGGTGTTACACATTTCTGGATATTTTTTTTATATATATCGGGCAATTTATCAAAATATCTGATTTTTTAATCACCAAACATTTGTATTGATATCGGCCTTAAAAATCCTTTATCAGTCGGGCTCTATTGTATTTACATTTTAGTCATTTAGCAGATGCTCTTATCCAGAAAAACTTACAGTAAATACACGGCCCTCCCCCTGGAGCAACTTAGGGTAAAGTGCCTTGCACAAGGACCCAACGACATTTAGCAAAGCTGGGAATCAAAACAGCAACCTTTCAAATAAGTCTGATTCCCTAACCACTCTACCATCTGACCTACACGATTCTACCATATTCTACACAAGTTCTACAAATAGTACCTTTAAGTGACGTGACTGCAACAGTAACGTTCTACCTTCATTTACACTGAGAATTAAATGAGATGCATTACTTTTTTACAGCTGAGCCCTGTTTTGCAACAATAAACACATATACAAAAATAGAAATATAAAAAACCAACAATAACATTTAGTTAGATTGTAACAGGCATGTCTGTAACAGAAGTGATGTAAAAGAATGACTATAAAATACACAATTGTATCAAAGTTGGATGTAACAAACCTAACTATAATAGGGTTGACTGTAACAGGGTTAAAGAACTGTAACAGAATTAACTGTAAGTTAACTTTGTAACAGGGTTGATTGTAGCGTACCTGACTGTAGCAGTTTCGACCGTAAAAAAACGGGCTCATCATATACTTGATGATTTCCTTTTAAAACAAAGTGATGACCTACTGTAACGTGGCTTGTTATTCTCTTACAGTGATAATGAAAACATCTCAAAGGTTGGGATAAATAAGTGGATTAAGATGTAACTGTCAGTCAAATAGATGCATTGAGGGGCATGTTCAATTCTGCATTTTGTGTGTACATTTTGTGTGTACATTTTGTGTGTATATTTTGTGTGTACTGAACCCATTCACACATATTGACCATATTAGTCAACACACTGTATGACAGAGGTCAACTTCAGCTGTGACACCTGATGTGTGCACAATAGAGAAAACACTACAGCAGATAAATATTTGCCTTTGATTTCCTCTCTTTTAGTATGTTCTTTGACTCAGTAAAAGCCTTGTATCACGTGTACTGGGCTCATTACTGTTTAGCTGTCCTACTGTTCAAACAGACCATTGATTCCAGGTGTATGATTGTTTAATGGTGCTCTAATATCACTGGCCTATATAATCTACCCTGACCATTCTCTGCTCTGGCTTGGCACAGCTCAATGCATTTTTTACACATACCAAATACAGACGCACATACACAGACACCACATACAGATACACACACACATGCAGAAACCCACACACACAGACATGCAGAAACACAGACACACCAAATAAAGATACACACACACACCAAATAAAGATACACAAACACCACATACAGATATACACACACACACATGCAGATACACACACACATGCAGATACATAAACACACAAACATACAGATACACACAGACACACCATATAAATGATGCAAAAACACCACATACAGATACACACACACACATGCAGATACATATACACAGCATACAGATACACACACAAAATAAAGATACACAAACACCACATGCAGATACACACACACACACATTATGGGTTTGCTATATTTGTGAGGACTGAAACACCTACTCCTCTAACTAAATCGAATCATCCCCCTAATTATCCCTTTAAGGGGGTTACCAGTCACATGATCACCCCCATTGAAATTGCCAAGCTCCTCTAAAACACTGTGTTTTAAAAAGGAGATGTCACCTCATCCGAAAGTGACCTCACCTTGTCTCAGACATGTCACCACCAATTACAATCAAAACATTCATGTGTGCAGCAAGTGGTTTTGGGAGGCACTGCTTTCTCTGATTCAATTGGCTAGAATTGGTTGTCAATCTTACTTTTTCTTCTAAACCAATGTTGTGCTTGCAAGGTGGGACATTTTATCTGAAAAGAGATTTCAAAAAGGTTGATTGTGCCTGGTCACCCCCTTTAAAACCTAACCCTACTTCTAACCCCATTCCTATAAAAGTTGATTGTGTAGACTAGCCAAATATCGTCACTTTGCCAAATGTAACTAATCTTACCATATTTGTACAAACACACAAACAGCAGTAGGAAATCAACTTAGATTAATATTTCGAGTGGCCTGTCAAACCTAATCAGGTACTGACCCAAACAATAAGTGACAGTCCATCTGATAGTGTGAGCAGGGCAGCAGAGTTAATGAAGCTGTCTGCCAGAACAGAGCCTCCGTGAAGGCAACATTCCACATATGTTACCATGTTTCCACCTAATCGTCAGTGAACAACCCATAGCGTTTTCCTTTTAATTTAAAAAACGTTGCAACAGAACACGTTTGCATGGCATGTTAAAGACATCATCTGAGAATGTCCTGCTGTTAAAGCGCTATTTAAATAAATTATATGGCCATTAATTCTTCCAGAATATCACAAGGACTATGATTATTATTAGGCGATACAACATTTTAGAACAGCTTTCTTGGTGCATTTCCATCAACAAAAGACCCCATATGGACATGAACGTGTGAACTTCCTAGAATTAAATCAAATTTGCTTTCAATTGAAAGCTATGTTAAAAGAAAGGTTAATTATATGTTTTACAAATGAAAGCATCTATAAAATCCTCAGACATTTGTTTTGTTTTAAAGAAAGGGGAAAGTTGTTCATTTCTGGTGGAAAAAGATAAAAGGCTGATAGAATGTGGTTTAGTTTGGGAAAAGGGGGGGTAACTAAACAAGCAAAGCAGTGTATTGCATTTTCTATCTTAGTGTATCTATTGAAAATACATCCACATAAATATATTACATCTACAGAAATCATTATTTTCTGTATGGTACAGATAAAGGGCACATATCATTAGGTGTCGATCCAGTTCACTGTAGTTTAATTATTGTTGCTAAGTAGCTTTTCTTCATACAATGACTGAGAGTGATTTTATAAATGTTCAGAGTACATATTTTGCAAACCATTTGTAACACATTGTCAAAAGAAAATGGTGGGAGATTTGTCATCACGAAACATTATGTTTGCTCCATTCAACTAGATGTCTATTTGCAAAACTGTTTTAAAAGAATCTATAGTTACATAGATATAACTGTTATATTACAACATTGTATACCACTGTATTTAACGTGATATTGTCCAGTCCTTATATAATGAGCTAAAAGTATACACTATTCTCCAACTTTAAATATTAATACAATGGATGGCCTGCTTAGGTGGACTGCTTAGAAAACTAAAATATAACCAATATTTATAAAGAATATAGTAGATTTTTTGTTGATGGTGAGCTATTAATAATCACTATATATATATATATATATATATATATATATATATATATATATATATTATTTTATATTAGAATTACCCTTTTCGTTCTTTAATTATTTACGCAAACATGACACTGGAAGTCAATTCAATTTTCGAAAGCCTGGGGCTACAGAGTTTTGTAGTTTGGCTGGGAGAAATGGTGGGAGAAATGTCAGACAAGATTGCCAATTGGGTTCCAGCGTGCTCAATTGTGGTCATTAGCCGGAGAGGCGTTCTCCTCTGTGTGTGGTGGATCCTTCTTGGTTGAGCGATCAGTGATATATTAGGTGGAACAGCTTGCCAATATGTGCTGCAGACTACACGTCCAAGTATTTGGCCTGCTACTACTGACAGAATGCAACACAAACTGCTAATATCCATTCATGATGTTCAATATGGGATTAAGACCTTGTTAAATTGCAGCAACTCACAGTGGGTTTGAGAGAGTTGAAAATCAATATGTCTCCTCAGCTGTATATCTAGCCATTTTGAATCTTATACGACAACTTGCTCAGCCAGGTGTAATTCACTGATACCTACATGCTTGGAGGAGAGCGCATTCTCAAGCCAACAGCCACATTTGGGCAATTCTGCCCCGATATTCTATCTATCCACCACAGACGGTGCTGAGCCAAAGTGTACAGCCCTCTGCATGTTGTTACGATGATCTGAACTCACTGAGCCATTTGGGAGCCCCATACTATTTTATCCCAGTATAATTTTATTTCTAAATCAGCACTCTATGGCTAATAACCTCCTGACCCACAGTTGGCCCTTAAAATGCTTATTCTGATTGTATCTGTGTAAGAAAGTTAGTTTCCCTGATGAACATTCCTCACCCTTAAATAATTTAATCATGTTTTTTACATAACAAAATAGACCAAAAGATAAAACCCATTTCAATAGACAGAAATTACTGAATATCATTTTGTCAACAAACAATTGTAAATAATTACAACACAATAAGAGTATTCTAACTGTGAAGCCACAAGTCAAATGTCATTACAAAAAGTATTAGCAACCTTTAAAGAGCCTTGTCATTCATTTTCAGATTGTTAGACATCATAGTATGGAAATATCATTAGGAACAAAGACAAATCACGTTTTGATAGCAATGGGCCTTTGGTGAAATTAACATATTTGGTATACTAAATAATAATTTCAGATTATTTCCAGTGTCGTGTTTAAATAGTCATTGTTACGATGACAAAAATGATTAAAAAAATTATACGTTTTTAATAAAAACATTTATTAGCTAGTCAAAATGACACAATTTTCAAAGAACTCCCCATGCCTTAAACGTTTATATTTTTTGGTCAAATTTGAGATTTTGTAAACAAAAAATGTACGTATTGCTTCTATATATGTATAAAACATATATATACTTTTTTATTAGTTTGTCAAAATGCCACCATTTTCAAAGAACTCCCCATGCCTTAAACGTTTATGTTTTTTGGTCATATTTTAGATTTTGTAAACAAACAATGTAGGTATTGCTTCTATATATGTATACAACATATTTTGTATGCCTCTCTGTACTGTCTTTTATTTCGGTATATTATGGATCTGTTGGCAGAATGACTTGTCAACGTGTGGGATCTAGCCTACACCTGCAAGTTATGATTGGGCGGGCTCATTTCTTAATATTATGAACGAAAAGAGTGGTAAAACAGTTTAATCAGTGGCGCTATAACGCGTGTTAATCAACAGTAAACAATATATGAAATACAGTCTGTATTCGTACCGTTTAGTTGAGATCCAGACCACACGTCCTTCCAGTTTATACCACATTGATTATAGAGGTCCAGCAGTAGCCCAACTGGTAAAACTGAAAACTGGATTAAATGAAAAAGCTACGTTTTCATATTCAATTCACATTCGCGTTACAATTCACAAAAATGCGATTTTATCATTTAACCATGTCCACTTTTATTCAAAATAACAAACTGCGGGAATTAAAACAGAAGTACATGTAGCGCTCTACCGCTCTGTCCCAAACCGCGCTTTAAACTTGACGACAACAAGTTTTCTAAAAGAAAAAATAAATTCCATGCATGATTCAGTGAAGATCTCTAATCCTGAGATGTTCTTTCGTATTCCATGAAAACAACTTTGACGAAAATTAAGTCGTTACGCAGTAAAAGTATCAAAGACTCCAGAAAGATTGACAGGGGTGCTGGTCGGTGAGCTACGTTGTGGTAAAGAAAGTTTGTCTAAATCTTATGAGTTCTCAACATTTCGCCTGTAGCCTAAACGCGAAAAGCTTCTGGAGTCTGTTGAGCGGAGGAGAGGGAAGACAAGACGGGGCAAACTAGTTTTTTTTAAGGGGTTAAGGACAGAGCGGGAGAGCACAGAAGAAAAAACAGGACGAGGAACATCTGTGCGACAGATATCAAATGCCAAGTTTAGTAAAAAAAAATGTATAGCACCAAACAGCAAAGGCCAAGCTGCCGTTTGGTCAAAATGGTGAAAGTGTGGATAACAGCAATGATTTAGGTGACCATTGGCTGCTAATTCCTTTCCCAGAAGAAAATGTTTTTTGATCAGTAGGCTTACTGTCCAGTGCATAACACACATTATAAACCAGGTGGTTTAAATCCTGATTGACTGATAGCCATTGTATAAGAGACCACATACCATGGGTATGACATAATTGTATTGCTGTAATTGTTTTAGTAAAGAGTTTATAAGAACAATAAGGAATCTTGGGGTTTCTGATATATTGCCAATATACCACGGCTAAGCGCTGTGTCAAGGCACTTTGCGATGTGTCATGCCTAAAGCTCTTAGCCGTGGTTTATTAGCCATATTCCACACCCCTTCATGCTTTATTGCTTATAAACCATGTAATTTCATTTCTGAATGCTGATTCTGAATGCTGATTGGCTAAATGCCGTGGTATATTGAGAACGTATACCTCAGGTATGATAACATCACTTTTTGCTGCTCTATTTGCATTTGAAACTGGTTTACATATTCAAAAGACAGCTTGGGAGTTTGTGATATATTTCCAGTATACCACAGCTAAAGCCGTGTCCAGGCACTCCGAGATTCATCATGCCAAGAACAGATCCTTACATAAACTACTGTACATGTTAATACGCTTACTAAATTGAATTTAAGTAATTTAATTAATTAAGCATTTTCTTTCGTTCAGAGAAATTGGGCTATCTCGAGCGCGTTACTCAGGTAAAACTCATGATTGTGTCTGAAGGTAGCTGACACTAGCGGACTTCGGTTTAGCAGTAAATAAGGCAAGTACATTACACAATGCCAACCTATGTGGGTGGATTCAAAAACCAGGAGGTGAAGATGATAACTTGGACCAGAGTTGAGATGTACCATGTACAGACAATGTAAATGACAACATAGGACGGGCGGTTAATCTACAATCGGGTCTCACTAATTTTGACCTTGGAGAACAGCTGTCCACTGACTTGGTCCACTCTGAATGGTCTTGTTGAAAAGACATCAATTGGTGGATGAGTAGTGGAAGTTTCTAGCGTTCCCTTGTGACGGTGTCTCTCACACACTCTCTCTCTCTTTCTTTTAACTAAGTAGTGGTGTCCAGCCCCCCCACCAGACAAAAAACTTTTCCCCCTGAATGTTTAAAAAGATGAAAGGATAAGGAAAACAATAGAGACAAAAGAGGAGAAGCTTGTGTTACAACCCTGCCCAATGTGAGACAGCTGATGAAAGAGGTCTGGGATGGCAGAGATAGGGACAGAACAGGACACAGAAAGAGGAGGAGAGTGAAAAGAACGTTTTTTTACTCCAACTGCTAAACGGGTCAGTTTATAGTGGAACTGGATAAAGTGCAGTACACTCACTCAAAGATGGAGTACTTACCGCTGTCAATAGACACGGCATTAAAGATGTTGATATCTATCACGTTGTGACTGACTGCTACCGTTTCACGCAGTCATACACATGCGCAAACGCTCTGTACACACTCTCTCTCACACACACTCACGCGTGCATGTGCATGCACACACACACAAACCCACCCCACACACACACACACACACTGAAGAAGCACTAAAATTAGATGTGGGTGTTAGCAACTCCTCGTATCCTCACCCTACGCTGTTCCTCACCCTACTTCCTCTCGTGTCTCCCTCACTGCATTCCTCTTATCTCTGCATTTATGTCAGTCCTTGGCACTCCCACAATTCTGTTTGTTTCTTTGTCTGAACTTGCCCTGTATGCACTTAGATATTTCTGCCCCAGGGTACGTACATCAGTGAGAGTGCGAGAGACAGAGAGAGAGAGACATGTTAGCGCGGTCCTGATCAGAGGTGACAGTCCAACAAAGACTCTGAGAGGAAGAGCAACACACACAAATGTTAGGACACAAGTTAGGACACAAGTTAGGACACAAGTTAGGACACAAGTTAGGACACAAGTTCTCTCTCTCTCACACCCCTCCTCCCCCAGAACCACCATGGCAGACATTGGAATGATAAATGGGTAACATGTACACCACGTTCCAAATTATTATGCAATTTGGAATTAAGTGTGATAAACATTAAATGTTTTGTTTTTCAATCAAAATCATGGATGGTACTGTGTCTCTTTGGATCACTGAAATCAATCTCAGACAATATAATTAGTTTGCCAGGTGAGCCCAATTAAAGGAAAACAAAGGATGTTCCACATTATTAAGCAGGCCACCGGTTTTAAGCAATATGGGAAAGGAAAATGATCTCTCTGCTGTGGAAAAGTATCAGATGAAAACATTAGAAATTTCACAAAAAGGGGGACCAGAGAGTAACGATGCGGATTTCGTCCTGGCCGTGGAACAACGGACTAGCTCTTTACTCTTGGAAGGATCCTGGAGGGGGCCTGGGATTATGCCCATCCAGTCTACATGTGTTTTGTGGTTTGGAGAAGGTATGACTGGGTACCCTGTGGGAGGTGCTGCGGGAGTATGGGGAGTATGGGTCTCTGCTCCGGGCCATCCAATCTCTGTACGTGCAAAGCGAGAGCTGTGTCTGGGTTCTCAGCAGTAAGTCAGACTCGTTTCAGGTGAGGGTTGGCCTCCACCAGGGCTGCACTTTGTCACCAATCCTGTTTGTAGTATTTATGGACAGAATATTGAGGCGTAGTCATCGGAGCCGTCTGAGTTTAAGTACCTTGAGGTCTTGTTTGCGAGTGAGGGAACAATGGAGCATGAGATCGGCCTGAGAATATCTACCGGTCAATCTTCGTTCATACCCTCCCCTATGATCATGAAGGCTGGGTCATGACCAAAATAATGAGATTTTGTGTAAAAGCGGCTAAAGTGGGTTTTCTCAGGAAGGTGGCTGACATCTCCCTTAGGGATAGGGTGAGAAGCTTAGTCATCTGAGAGGAACTCGGAGTAGAGCCACTGCTCCTTCGCGTAGAAAAAAGCCAGTTGAGATGGTTCGGGCATCTCCATAGGATGCCCGCTTGACGCCTCCCTAGGGAGGTGTTCCAGGCACGTCCAGCTGGGAGGAAGCCTTGGGGAAGACCCAGGACTAGGTGGAGAGATTATATCTCCACACTGGCATGGGTACGCCTCAGGATCCCCTAGTCAGAATTGGTTAATGTGGCCAGGGAAAGTGAAGATTGGGGTCCCCTGCTAGAACTGCTGCCCCCGCGACATGACCCCAGATAAGCAGTTGAAGATGAGATTTCATGAAAACATAAGCGTGATCATCATATTTTGAAGAGATTTGTGGCTGATTCAGAGCACAGATGGGTTTGTGCAGATAAAGGAATAATGAGGAAGGTTACTGCCAGACAAATTCATCAGATTAAGAGAGCAGCTGCTAAAATGCCATTACAAAGCAGCAAAGAGTTATTTGAAGCTGCTGGTGCCTCTGGAGTCCCACGAACCTCAAGGTTTATGATCCTCCAGAGGCTTGCAGTTGTGCATAAACCTACTATTCGGCCACCACTAACCAATGCTCACAAGCAGAAACGGTTGCAGTGAGCCCAGAAATACATGAAGACTTATTTTCAAACAGTCTTGTTTACCGATGAGTTCCTGAGCAACCCTGGATGGTCCAGATGGATGGAGTAGTGGATGGTTTCTGGATTTCCAAATAAGGCTGCGATGTCAGCAAGGAGGTGGCATAGTCATGTTTTGGGCTGGAATCATGGAGAGAGAGCTGGTAGGCCCCTTTAGTGTCCCTAAAGGTGTGAAAATGTATATAGTATATACACAATTCTGTGTATACACTATATACAAAGTATATCGATTTTCTGACTAATCACTTTCTTCCATTCTTCCAGGTACAAAAAGAAGAACCGTGCCTTCTGCAGCAAAATCATCTTCATGCATGACAATGCACCATCTCATGCTGCAAAGAATACCTCTGTGTCATTGGCTGCTATGGGCATAAAAAGAGAGAAACTCATGGTGTGACCCCCACCCTTCCATGATATCAACCTTACTGAGAAACTTCGGTGCATTCTCAAGCAAAAGATCTATGAGGGTGGGAGGCAGTTTACATCAAAACAACAGCTCTGGGAGGCTATTTTGACATCGAGCAAAGAAATTCAAGTAGAAACTCTCCAAAACTCACAAGTTCAATGGATGCAAGAATTGTGAAGGTGATATCAAAGAAGGGGTCCTATGTTAACATGTAACTTGCCCTGTTAAGATGTGTTTGATTGAAATAGCTTTTGATTTCATTTTCATAATAATTTGGAATGCAGTGTATAGTAGATAAGGATTTCTTATTCTTAGAGGTCCAGTTTTCGAAACACGAGTGGGGATATTTGTTGTATAGATAAAACAAATTAATTTAACATATTTTAACTTTTCATAAGTTACAGTATGAAGGCTTTAGTTAAATTACTTTTTAAAGAAAGAAAGGCTTTTCCATCAGCTACTTTCACTTCTTCCAAAAATTCCCTTCTAATAAATGTACAAACTGTTGTGTTTATATGCCCCATTTCGAAATGCACAATGCAGACTCATGAAATGTCCTAAGATTATGACTCTTGTAATCCATTTGACCAAGTGTAGCAAATTCACAAATAATAACTGAAAAAAAACATGGTATAGCATTGTTCCAATAAGCCTGACGAACACAGACCGTTTTTAAAATGGTAACACTGATGAAAT
The DNA here is from genome assembly GCA_016801145.1 of Umbra pygmaea. Classification (NCBI taxonomy): domain Eukaryota; kingdom Metazoa; phylum Chordata; class Actinopteri; order Esociformes; family Umbridae; genus Umbra; species Umbra pygmaea. The sequence continues at coordinate 538 of JACXGM010013876.1, read as the reverse complement.
GGTGTTCACATTGTCACAGACACAGGTCAGGGTGTATTTAAAAAAAACTTAATGATTCACATTAAACCAATCAGTCTATCTCTTTGCTCTCTTCCTGACAAACAATGTCATCAAACATGGATTTATTACTATAGCAATGGATATCCCCTCAATTTTACCACAGCCAAATATCAGTGTAATTGTGGCAATTATTGCAAATAGCAGAGCTGTCAGGGGGAGGTTACAGTCTGTCCCTCCACACCACAGACCAGGGCAGAGGCAGATGCATCACAATTAACTTCAATTACTGAACTCACCCTTCTCCCCAGGCTGTCATCCCTGACTACACTCTCATTCCTTTCTCCCATACTCTCTCTCTCTCTCCTGCTGTACCCCCATGTCTCTCTCCTGCTGTACCCCCATGTCTCTCGCCTGCTGTATTCCCAGGTCTCTCTCTTGTGCTGTATTCCCAGTGTGACGGGTGTGTAACGGCTCCGAACGTACCCTGCTAGCAGCCCGCACGGCAGTTCGCCTATGCCCCATACCGGGCTCGAACCCG
>JACXGM010013875.1:10874-22719 GCA_016801145.1 Umbra pygmaea | reverse complement strand
GCGCCTTATCCGCCTGCGGAGGTATGTAGACTGCTGTGATTATAGCGGAAGTAAACTCCCGGGGGAGATAGAAGGGACGTATGTTTACAGTTAGTAGCTCCAGGTCCGGTGAGCAGTGTGTTGAAATAACTGCGGCATCCGAACCCCAACGAGAGTTAATCATAATGCAAACCCCTCCGCCTCTTTGTTTACCTGATTCTGAGGTTCTGTCCTGCCGGAAGACGGAGAAACCAGCTGGCGTGATATCCATGTCCGGGATGGTGGAATCTAACCACGTCTCTGTAAAAGCTAGCACGCAGCAGTTGGCTCTGTCCAGCTGGAAGATAATCACTAAATTAAATTAAATAAAAACTAAAAAAACAGTAATAAGCCAAAACCTGCATAGAGTGAGCAGAGCCATTGTCCATGCGACCATCCTCTACGGCGCACAGCTACACAACGTACTGAAAATACTTTTCCAAGTTCAAAGTAAAAATATTGTAATTCAAGAGTGTTTATTTGCTGAAAATGACAACTGGTCTAAATAACAAGAAAGATGCAGTCTTGTCAGACCAAATAAATAAGTTTGTATTAATTTTTAAACAACACAATACTAATGTGTTAACTTAGGAAGAGTTTAGAAATCATTATTTGGTGGAATAATATTAATTGTATAATTATTATTATTGTCTTTTGTGCGTCTTGGCCTGCTCTCCACCAGTCTTACACATTTATGTTTGGTGACTCTATGCCACTCCTGGCGTGAAAAATCAATCAGCTTGGCTATGTTTGATGGCTTGCAATCTTCCATCTTCCTTTTCATCACATTCCAGAATATTTTTTTTCCAGAGCTGTACTGGCATATAAATTCATTGGGATACATTTTTCAGGTTTTACTGTCTTTGTAGTCTGATCACTCAAGTACACAGATAACATGCATCACATGCACACACACGGACACACACCATTTTGCACATAACCTTCACCACCAGAGGGCAGGTATCTTTTTCTCCAGTTTAACAGCCTTTCATACACTAACATTTCAAAAAGTTATTAAACAATAATCAAGGACCTAAATTATTTAGCAGTTTCAACTTGCTGAAATCTGTATGTTGAGCTGTGACTTTCTGATGTACTGGATGACAGATATTTATAGAAGACCACCTGAAGGTAATTTAGTATGAAAAAGTTTAAGTTTGACAGGTATCACTCTAGGTTTAAGCAAGAAAATTACAACTGATAGTTTTGAGCACAGGTGACATTAATCATTACCAGGATGAAACGCTATAGTCGCAACTGGGGTTGGATGGAAAACTTACAGAATTGTGGCTTGCTGGAGCAGGAATGAGTATCGCTGCTCTATTTCATAGTTTAAATATGCCTGTCACATCTCCCAGTCTTGGTGCTCCACCTGCTGGATCGCAGGGGCTCCGACGGTCGAAATCACCATCCTTCTGAAGCCACCATCCTTCTGAAGCCACCGTTCTTCTCCAACTCCCTCAGTTGCTTGGCACAACTGTGGTGTGTCAGGCTCATTAGTGTAGCTACTTAATGTCTGGTTGTCAGGATAGGGTTGTGGGATATTGTTAGTGATCTGCACCTATTTTGTAGCAAATGTATGTGCTGTCCTAGTTCTCGGTGCTCGTCACCTGTGATAATTCATGCTCTGTGTGGCATGTTATTATTTTGGGGATTACTGTCACCTACACCTAAGCTTAGTTTTGATGCAATCGCCATGAATTAACCACCTCACAGCTCAACCTGCATTTGAATCCTAATCTACCAGCATTATTACAGAATATCCCACCACATCATCATGGAGTCAGCAGGTAGACCCGATATCTCCGGCGTGATCGAAGGCGTTGTGCAAATCATCAGCCATTCAGTATAGCCCACCAGTTGGAGCTGCCCAGGTTGCTTCCACCTCCCCAGCACTAGTCAACATCGCCCCAGGAGGGTCGCCAGCAGGAGCAGTCCACCTATCTCTGTTGAGGGACTATGACGGTCCAGTTGCCAGGGCTTCCTGCTACAGCTGGGATTGTAGTTTTTCAGGGTGCCTCCAGGATGGTGGTGAGCTAGTCTACACTCTCCAGTCCATCCTGGATCCAAGATGTCAGCGGGCCTCCAATACCTTGTCGATTTTTAAAGGTACAGTCTGGAGGAGCAGTGCTTGGTCCCGGCCAGGGACGTCCTAGACCCCAGCCTCCTGCGTAATTTCCATCTGTGCCTGCTGGATCGCCAAACACCACATCCTCAGGCTTGTCCCCAGGGCTGAGGGTTTCACAGCGCCAGGGCTGTGCTCCGAGGTTCCGGCTGTCCTAGTTTTCAGTGTATAAATTAAGTCTGCCCTGCGTGGTGTCTTTTTATTTTAGGCATTACTGTCAACAACAACCTTGCCAGTAGGCTTTGTTTTTAGGTATTTACCTTGAATAAATAGCCTCACAGCTCAACCTGCATTTGAATCCTCTCCTAATCCAGAATTATAGCAATGCCATTAGACTATCTAAGAGCTGGGGAGCAAGTGTGAGGTGTGTCTGCATGTGTATATGGTATAGGGTCAAGAAATGTCAGCCTCTGGGGGGAGAAATAAACATCAGTGTTCCCTATCTTTGTCATAAGATGAGGTAACTATGGAACCTGTGGGGGCATAAAACAATGTGACACCAAGAGGAAGTCAGCAGGAGAACTGGTAAAGGCTGGACGGGTCATGCGGGTCGGGTTCATGTCCATAAGGGGTTGGGTCATGGCCAGACTGCTGGGGTCAGGTTTGGAAGATGGATGGTTGATGAGAGCTAAAGACAGCCAGTGTTTAGGGTCAAGTTCAGGGTCACAAAAGTGGCAGGGTTGAGAGAACCAGAGGAGTGAGCATGGGTGCAGAGGGTCGAGAGCTACATTACCACTCTATTGACCCATGACCCTGTGGTTGCTACAGCTAAAAGGTTTGACGTAGAGGATGGTAGACAAAAAGGAAAATCTGCCTTCTAGCTTTTTAGCATTCAACACACTGTGACATAATACACATATACATACACACAGTCATACACACACACACACACACACACAAGAGTGAGCTAAGGTATGTTAGGAAGTATTCAGTTGAAAAAGATCCCCAATCTGCATGCAATAAACAGGATGCTAGAGAAGATGAAGAGAACAGGGAGGAGAAGAGTGAGAGGAGAGGTGTGAAAGCAGTGGCAGAAATGCAATATGAGTGGTAACAGTCAGCCAACTCGCAATAAATCACAATGTTGGTATCTTTAAATAGTTTATTTAATATATCACAGGATACAGTGGCAATGTGGGATTCTTCAGATTGTCACAGGTGTAGTTTGCCCTGCCCCTCTGTGACCCTGTACATATAGCAAATTAAATACCTTTAAGATGATTTGACAAAGTACTGTATAAAACATTATGCTCAATATTTAATATCAACTCATTGAATATTATTTGTGTGAAATATTAGGGGTTCAGAATGAAATATAAAAATAAATAGATTTTCCTACAGATAAATCATGTGGCCTTTCTTTAGGGTTTGCTGTCGGGTAAAGAAATCAAGGTCAACAATCAGAGAGGCTCCTTCCCGTTTTAATGAACCAGTTTTGAAGTAAAACAAACATTGTTTTAGGTGAACAAGATACTGCGTTACCAGAGATTACTAGACTCAGGTCTAAATAAATAATCCTCTTCAATAAGGAAGAGATAGACAGCAGGCTTGACAGCAGAAGGTAGCTCAACAAAGCGTCATAGACCACCTGGAACATCACAGACTGATGCCTAACATAAGGCCTTAAGTCTCTCTATTTCTCTATCTCATATTTTTCTCTTCCTGTTCCTTTTGTAAAACCATGTCTGTATTTATTATTGTGTCATCATGGCTTGTGTGTAATTTTTTATTTGGAAAAAACAACACTTAAAGCCTAGCTTATGAAGTATCAGTAATGTAGTTTGCTTTAGCTGAGTCTAATAGATGTTCGTAAAATAAGGATTTAGGAATAGGTCCACAGTGATGACAAGAATGTAGGTATAGGTCGAAGGTGATGACAGTACTATAGGACTAGGTCCATAGCGATGACAAGACTGTAAGTATAGGTCCATAGCAGAGGTGGGAGTAAGTCACACATGTGCAAGTCACAAGCAAGTCTCAAGTCTTAACCTTCAAGTCCCAAACAAGTAAAGTTACTGTGGTGAAAATCAAGCAAGTCAAATTGAGTCCCTGCTGTAAGTCAAGCATATCAAATCAAGTCATTTCTTTAGGTCAAGTCACAAATCAAGTCATAAAATTCTTCATTGCATAGTTAATAATTAGAAATCTAGTTTAGACCCATGAATACAATAATCAAATAAGATTAATATTAACCCTGGAACTGCAGATAATATAACTAGCCCAGGTAGGAAAATCAAATTTGGAATCTGCATTTTCACATATTGAAGTTCAATTTCTGTGAATTCTGTTTTAAAATGCACTGATATTTTCATATGTGAAAACAAAATGTGTTAATATACAATGTAAGATGGCAGCGTGTAAAACAAATTGTCACAATTTGTGAACATTCCCATGAGATATTTCCATTGAATAACTCTTTTTTTAAGATGAAAACAAATCGGTAACACTTTATTTTGAGAGTCCATCTCTACATGCTCTACATATTATCTGCATACTGTCAACAACATTTTAACAAACTATCTACTAACCCTAACCCTAACCCTAACCATAACCATTCCCCTTATGTTAAACCTAACCTTAACCATTACCCTAAAACATATTCTAAACTTACCCCTACCCTTAAAATACACAATTAGTTTCTTATCAACAGATGGTTTGTTGATAGTTTGTTGATAGTCATATCATCAACAAACTATATGTAGAGCACATACAGATGGAATGTCAGACTCTCCAAATAAAGTGTAACCAACAAATCTTAACACCGTATGTAAGCTGATTGGCAAGGGCAAGTTATTTTGGACAGGTGATTTTGTCTGTAGAAACGGAACTGTCATCAAACAAGAAGAAAAATTCAACAGCAAACTAAATCTAGAATCATACAAAGCAAATTTGCCAGTGTTAAATGAATACTTCCAATGTAGACTCAGACACTGAACCAGTGTTAAGTGATAACACTATAGTGTTAACACTACCCACTGTTAACACTTAACATTAATAACACTGTGTTGTCTATCACTGAATAGTTCAGTGTCTATGAGTCCACACTGGCAGTGTTCTAGATCTGAATCTAGAACATTTCTCATTAATTTGTTTTAATTGAACCAGGGTTTATATAAAGTTGAGTGATTTATTTCAAAGGTGCAAAACTAAATTAGATAGCTACCTTAGAAAGCTACAAAGTTGACTGCTTACCGTGCATGAGTGCAATGTTCAGCATTGCCTGGATTTGGAACTAGCTGCCTGAAGCAACTAAATGTTATGTGTGTGACATTGTATGACGTTCTATCCAGCAGTAGCGCAGTTGCTGACAGATCACGAGTGCAGAGGTAATTATGTGCTAGCTCGTGCATCATGTCTGACACAGTGACCCAACAGGGAAACAATATCTACACAGGGTGAAGTAGATACACGAAACAGAAAGTGTTCTTCTTACTTTACATGGGACGCAGCGGTTCATTTCGCCGAAAGGTGACAAGTTTGCAGTCCTGTCTTTTACATTCACAATATATATTTTCAATAAAATGCATAATCGATTCGAAGTTTAACATAGCTTAAACTTAACATTAGTTTTCTAACTAACGTTTGACCAGCCAATAAGTTAGCAAAAAAATACAGATACATGTTACCTACCTTTCTTTGTGGGTTTTGTGGTGACGGACAAAGTTGTATGTTGTGATGGCCATGTCACTTATTTTTGAGCTGCAGACCTTGCATGCCGCCATTCTCTCTTTCTACCGACATTGGAACATAGTCCTTACATCCAAATTCTATTATATTTGTAATTGTTCCATCCATGATAGCTGCCTTGTGCGTTGGCCTCTGTTGGTGGTGTGCCTCGTTATGTGTCCCTATAGCTAGAAGGTTTGCACGCATTGATCTAGAATCCAACAACCCAATCATGTTTCAAAAACAAACAGTAACTTCTCATTATCTAGAGAAATGCTAATATTTAATCACTTAAAAAAGTTATGTCATTTTGAGTCATCTGTCTCAAGTCTAAGTCAAGTCTCAAGTCATGAATACCAAGTCAAAGTCAAGTCGAGTCTTTTATAAATTTTAGCCAGGCAAAGTCCTCAAATTGCGACTCGAGTCTGACTCGAGTCAAGTCATGTGACTTGAGTCCCCCACCTCTGGTCCATAGTGATGACAAGACTGTCAGAATAGGTTCATAGTGATGACAAGACTGTATGTATAGGTCCATAGTGATGACAATACTGTAGGAATAGGTACATAAATATGACAAGAGTATAGGACTAGGTCCATAGTGATGACAATAGTATAGGACTAGGTCTATAGTGATGAAAAGACGGTAGGTATAGGTTCATAGTGATGACAAGACTGTAGGTATAGGTCCATAGTGATGACAAAACTGTAGGTATGGGTTCATACTGATGACAAGACTGTTGGAATAGGTCCATAGTGATGACAAGATGGTAGGTATAGGTCCATAGTAATGACAAGACTGTAGGAATAGGTCTATAGTGATGACAGGACTGTAGGTATAAGTACATAGTGATGACAAGACTGTAGGTATAGGTCCATAGTGATGACAAAACTGTAGGTATGGGTTCATACTGATGACAAGACTGTTGGAATAGGTTCATAGTGATGACAAGACTGTCAGAATAGGTTCATAGTGATGACAAGACTGTAGGTATAGGTCCATAGTGATGACAAAACTGTAGGTATGGGTTCATACTGATGACAAGACTGTTGGAATAGGTCCATGGTGATGACAAGATGGTAGGTATAGGTCCATAGTAATGACAAGACTGTAGGAATAGGTCTATAGTGATGACAGGACTGTAGGTATAAGTCCATAGTGATGACAAGACTGTAGGAATAGGTCCAGAGTGATGAAAAGACTGTCGGAATAGGTCCATCCATAGTGATGAAAAAACTGTCAGCATAGGTCCATAGTGACAATAGATATAGCACGTTTCTGTGCAGGGAAAATAATTGTCAGAGCAAACATGAAACCAGAAAGGGAGAGACAGAAGCGAGTAAACTGCATAATGTAATGTATGTAGTCACTGGAGAACACATGAAAGCCTGAAACTACACTTAACAAATAAATACACTTTTTCTTAAGTATTTACACAGTATGATACATAAGAAGCATCCACACTTCCTATTTTCTTGGCCATTCAGTCATAAAAAAACATCTAATGTAGGAAAAACTCTTTCAACTACACTACAAACATGTTCAACTACACTAAAATAACATTGTTGACTGTGTATTTCTATACAATCACTGCTTAAAATGTTTTAAACACAGTAGAAAGCACGGGAATTGTGTCTGTCCGGTTCACATGTGCCGTCCTTGTTTATCTCCCATCCAGCAAGGAACTCTGGGATGTGTAGTCAATACATGTTTCCATCCATGTGCATCTAGGCTAGAATGTCTAGTGTCTCTAGATGACAGTGACAAGCACTGAGGGATATTAACTGTGTGTGAGTGGTCCATCTCCTAATGGCAGCCGCAGGCTCGCACCACCATGTTGCGGTATTTTTTTAGGATAACATTGGAGCTGTCGTCGAAGTAGAGCACTGAGATGGCATGTAGCTGGGTGGGGGCACAGCAGGGCTTAGGAATGGTGTCTGGGTTTATCAGGTGGACCTGCGGATGGAGACAACAATACATCAACATAGAATAAACAACCGAGAATGCTTAATTTGCCTTTGCGCCGATGCTCTCTGGTGTAGAGACTGAATGGGATAGGGAAAAGAGAACGGTCAGGTTTCTTTTGGTGGGAACACACCAGGGTCTGGACGATGGCATGGTTAGTGGCATTCATGTACGAGTTGAGAGGGAAAGCACACTCTCCTTCACAGTAGTACGCTGCATAACCCTCTGGGGCGATGATCCAGTCCTGGGAGAGAGAGTCAGAGGGAGACAGAAAGGGAGAGAGTGAGAGATTGGGGAATAGAAAGAGACAAAGAGAGTCACCCCTCTGATGAGCATGTGATCTATGTATGCCCTGTTACATCTTCCAATAACAACATGCTTTCTGGCTCCAAACTCAGCATAACACTGTTTTACTGTTGGCCACCAGGAAGGGTATGCTCCTTAGTACATGGCCCTGTTTACCTAGCTGCTCTGATGTGTTTTATGGACAACAGCAAGTTTTGAAAATTGACAGTGAGGAAGAGAGGGATTGAATGGAGATAAGAGAGGGAGTGAGTGAGTGAGTGAGTGAGTGGGTGGGTGAGTGAGTGAGTGAGTGAGTGAGTGAGTGAGTGAGTGAGTGAGTGAGTGAGTGAGTGAGTGAGTGAGTGAGTGAGTGAGGAAGGAGGAGGTAGTGGAATGTGTGGGGGTCAGTAGTGTGGTACCTGCCACCCCAAGTCTCTGAAGCTGACGTAGAGCTCATGTTTCTTACATGCCTGCTTTTGATCAGCACTGTTGTTCTCTGAGAGAGAGACAGACAGACAGACAGACAGACAGACAGACAGACAGACAGACAGACAGACAGACAGACAGACAGACAGACAGACAGGAGAGAGAGAGATGTAAAAACACATTGTTTAATAAAATATATATTTACAGAATAATAATCTGGCATTCCTGCTCCAAGTGTTATTGACACTGACCCTGTGCTCTCTGGCAGCTCTGGACCAAGAACCAGAACCCATCTTGGTCTCCTGCCTCCCTACCTCTGAGGGTTCTGTATATAACTGTCACGGGCTGTCACTATTATTGGGAATGATCAGGAAAGCCTGGTACTCATCAGCTCTTAAAAAATAACCAACAGTCCAGAAAGGCCTATTTGCCCACTCCACTTCCTCCCCCTTCTTCCTGGACCCCTACCCCACACAGGAGTTCAGATGGACTCCATAAACGTGGGCCTTGCCTTCGCTCCACACGATCGGTTGGCTCGGCCTGTTTGCCCCGTAGGGCTTGTTTAAATAAACACAGTGGATTGGGCTATTTGAAAGCCATCTTTCACACTCTAACAGGCCCTGCATGCGCCCCCTCAAAAGGGAGGATCAGATACGAAGCATTTTCCAAATGGTTTGGAGGGGGGAAGTGTTTGTGCTGGCCCTTGAAGATATGTGGAGAATTCGCATAAGGAGGCTGGTCAATAACAGCTCAGGCATCCATCTGCCTGTGATTTCACCTGCAGCCCACGCCAGAGCCAGCTTTCACCACACCATCATCAACCAACAACACATTTTCAGTTGAAAGGACTTTGCCATACAGCACTGTTACACGTCTCCTCATCCTCCATACCGGCAATGTTGGCAACTCGCAGTGCATCCTGGCTCTTGTTGGTGCCTTTAGAGCGGTTAGGGTTGCGTTGCTTGGCGCCCCCAGGTGCCGAGCGGATGCTGCGCAGGTGTACCTCAGTGGCTTTGAAGAAGGCGACCATGAAGGGCTGTTTGTTCTGAGGACCGCTGCGGCCGATCAGCCCTGCAACCCGAGGATTAACACTCTCACCTGCAGGGGGAGAAACAGGGTCAAAATTATTTTATTTTTGTAAAACAAATTGCCTTTTTTTGCCTTCCGACTGTTTCGGTCACATGTCTTGAACTTTGTTTTGATGAATCAGAAATGAGAGACAACATTTTTTTTGTTTTGGGGAAGAAAAAGTCTTTATTGTATATGTACACTGCTATACATTTTGTCTCTTTCAATTAAAGTTGTTTGTGACAAAACTTGACACGTCCTGTCTGTGACAAAACCCAACACAACTTCCTATGACATCTTGCAATTTTGTTTTGCGATGTTCTCTCTATCCCTTTCCCAATATTAGGCTATAGCTTATTTGCATAATTACTTAATAAAAATGGAACCCTATTGCACAGAAATACATTTTTTATCATCAAAAGGTGGAAAAAATATGTAAATAAGATGTCAGATTTTGTGCTATTGGTGCATTAAGCAGTTTCTATAATTCATTTACATTGTTCTCTTGCATTATCTCACTGGCCTACCACATATTTAATTGAAAATGAAGGCTATTGTCTATAGCATGGTCAATGTGACAACACAGAGTCAAAGTGACAACGCAGAGTCAAAGTGACAACGCAGAGTCAAAATGACAACACAGGGTCAAAATGACAACACAGGGTCAAAGTAACAACAAGGTCAAAGTGACAACGCAGAGTCAAAGTGACAACACAGGGTCAAAATGACAACGTGGGGTCAAAGTGACAACGCAGGGTAAAAGTGACAATGCAGGGTCAAAGTGACAATGCAGGGTCAAAGTGACAACGCAGTCAAAGTGACAACACCAGGCCAAAGTGACAACGCAGAGTCAAAATGCCAATGCAGAGTCAAAGTGACAACGCAGGGTCAAAGTGACAACACAGGGTCAAAGTGAGGACGCAGGGTCAAAGTGATATTGCAGGGTCAAAGTGACAACACAGGGTCAAAGTGACAACGCAGGGTCAAAGTGACAAAGCAGAGTCAAAGTGACAACGCAGGGTCAAAGTGACAATGCAGGGTCAAAGTGACAACGCAGGGTCAAAGTGACAACGCAGTCAAAGTCACAATGCAGGGTCAAAGTGACAACGCAGAGTCAAAATGACAACACAAGGTCAAAGTGAAACAGCAGGGTCACAATGACAACGCAGAATCAAAATGACAATGCAGGACCAAAGTGACAACGCAGAGTCAAAGTGACAACACAGGGTCAAAGTGACAATGCAGAGTCAAAGTGACAAGCAGAGTCAAAGTGACAACGCAGAGTCAAAGTGACAATGCAGAGTCAAAGTGACAACGCAGAGTCATAGTGACAACGCAGAGTCAAAGTGACAACGCAGGGTCAAAGTGACAACGCAGATTTAAAGTGACAACGCAGAGTCAAAGTGACAACGCAGGGTCAAAGTGACAACGCAGGGTCAAAGTGACAACGCAAGGTCAAAGTGACAACGCAAGGTCAAAGTGACAACGCAGCGTCAAAGTGACGTTGCAGGGTCAAACTGACAACGCAGAGTCAAAGTGACAACGCAGGGTCAAAGTGACAACGCAGGTCAAAGTGACAACGCAGGTCAAAGTGACAACGCAGGTCAAAGTGACAACGCATCGTCAAAATGACAACGCAGCGTCTAAATGTCCAAGCAGCGTCAAAATGACAATGCAGAGACAAAATTACAACGCAGAGTCAAAATGACAATGCAGGGCCAAAGTGACAACACAGGATCAAAGTGACAACGCAGGGTCAAAATGGCAACGAAGGGTCAAAGTGACAACACAGGGCCAAAGTGACAACACAGGATCAAAGTGACAATGCAGAGTCAAAGTGACAACGCAGAGTCAAAATGACAACACAGGGTCAAAGTGGTAATGCATTGTCAAAAAATTGTTTTTGTGGGCATAGATGTGTGTGTGTGGTAGTGTTTGTGTGTTTATCTGTGTGTGAAGTGTGTGGTCCACTCAGACATTAATGAGAAGCATTTATTTGGTCTGTGTAATCCTACAATTTATGTTTTCCTCCAAATATAAGGTTTCCCTCTCTAAATTCCTGCCTCACTCTCCTCAGAAATGTCAAGCGCCAAAGCAAGGCATCAAAGAGAAACCCTGAATATGCCGGACAGTGTCTAGGGTCTGTGTGTGTGAGCAAGTTCCAAGGTGTGTGCTTTGTGTTTTTGTGGTAGTGGTGTGTGTGTGTTTGTGTGTGTGTGTGTGTGTGTGTGTGTGTGTGTGTGTGTGTGTGTGTGTGTGTGTGTGTGTGTGTGTGTGTGTGTGTGTGTGTGTGT
>JACXGM010013875.1:0-10774 GCA_016801145.1 Umbra pygmaea | reverse complement strand
GGCGAAAGAATGTCCCACGCGCCTGCAAGCACAAGCCTGCCCTGACCACTCCTAACACACACACACAGACGCAAACATATACAGTACACCATCCTTAACATGAAAGAATTGTTTATGTCCACATATCACCTGCAGTATCTTCACTGAGCTGGAAAGCAGTCTGATTATAAACACTGGCTGCTGTCTAGGGGCATTGCTGCTGATGTCACTGGTATTGCTTAACAATGAGGAACATCCTGCCCTCCTGATAAAATCTCCCCAGGACCAGCCGAAAAGAGAATGTACTCAACGGGATTATATCTAGACTACGTGTGGTTTGTTGTCATCGAATCTGACTATATAGTGATGATGATGAGGGGCTGTTTTCTTGCTGTCTCTCTTTACTCGCTCTCTCCTCTCTCATTAGTCTCTCTTCTCTCCTCTCTCTTCACTCTCCGTCTCTCTTCTATCTCTTTCTCTTCTGTCAGGCAGAAGAACTAACAAAGTCAATCTTATAGATTTGATAGATAATACTTGTGTGAATCTAAGGCTCCATATTTAGTCAGGTGTACAGTATTGTAGATTTAGTATTATGTAAAAATGTTTAAAATAAAATGTAAAATGAAGATCACATATGTAATCCGACACAGACATCTAGGCGTACGGAGAGAATGTGTACTTTTCAGGAAACAGAAAAAAACACTAACTATTCATTTCGGTTAAAAATATTGTTAACAAATTTTGTTCCGTGTGCCCTTTTTTGAATTTGAGCCCCTGCCCCTCAAACGGTCTCTGGACGGCCCTGTTTTGCACACCTGTGCGTAACAGGCTTTATTTTATAGATATTCTGTTTATTCGGTGCCTGTGAAAATATTCCAGTGTGTGCTCTGAATTTATTGGAAAGTTGGCTTTCTGTCATTAAAGGAAAAACAAAACACATTTCTCCAACGTGTGACTCCACTACCTACAGATTTGTTTTTGCTAGCAGTGTGCACACTCTTTGAAGTCTGCATATACCGATAGGGGCTTCTCTCAGTAGCAAGGCCAAACTCACCACATCTATAGTTTTTCTTAAATTTTGGGCTCTTTAAATGATGTTTTATTTTTTGGCCAATTCCGATTTTGTATCTCCAAATTCTGTGATTTCCGTCGTGTTTTTTGTGATTCCCCTTTTTATCTCACAAATGCATATAACACTTTAGGCCAGTGTTTCCCAAATGTTGGGGTTACTGTACCACCAGGGGTCCTAGTAGCCTTGGTTGGGAACAACTGACCTTGGCAGAAATGGTAGACAAACACTGCAGAGACAACATAGTACCATATTTTCTGCATTTTAGTAGAAATTCAATGTAAATTATTATTAATATTATGGTACTATATTTGAATTATAGAAAAAAATTGATGTATATTTTCATTTTTTTAATTTGCGTGTTAAAGTCTTGAGTTCGCTATTCTTTCCGCGTTCTCTGCACGGAAATCATAGGGCCCTATGTACTCTCTAAACAGTAAAGGTTTGATGTCTGTGAGCCGCAGTGTGAGGCTGGGTGCGGCAGAAATTTCTAGTGATCTTGCCAATTCATAAATTTCTCTCTCACTATTTTTCCGCTGTGATGTTGTCCCCTCATCTATAGATTCAGAGCATCAGGACTGATCTAGAATCAGTTTTGCCTTTCAGATCCTGGAATTAGCAGCCTTACTTTCAGATGCTATATGCATGTAGACCCAAGGCCCTAATGGATTAGACTCTTTCCAGACAGGTTCTTCTACTGACCCATGGTGCTCTCCAGAGCCAGCTGTAGACCCAGGTTGCGTCCAGGGTTTATCACCCAATGGTTACTTGTCACTGTGACGTCAAACACCAGCCATCCCTCCTCAGCCGCCCAGATGACCCGCGAGTCCAACAGAAACAGATCCGACTCCCTGAATGAGAAAAACACATACACACTGATGAGTAGGATACAAATACAGTTACACACATACACACTTGTGAGTAAACACAAATACACACATATGAGTAAATATTCAGACAAAAACAAAAGCATACACATACGTAGATAAACAGAATGACACATTAGCCTATTGTTCTTTAATTCAGACAGGAAAAGCCAGGTGACATTAACACCACTTTAATATACTGTATATATAACATGATCAAATATGTACATTCATACACGCTGTGTCACATGACCCAAGAATTGGCATATGGTTCTAGGGAAAACTCCTCACCATAGTAGGATGGTGTAAATGTTACTTCTTTTGACAATATGTATGTAATTTATGACTAAAGATAAATATGGGCAATGAGCCATGTACACCCCCCCCCCACACACACACACAGGACGACACAGAACCAAACAGGTGGAGGCGGCGCGGGAGTCATGGTGCCCAGATGCAATAACCACGTGCTACATATTTGTTGAGTGCACTAGCCTTTATAACTCATTTACTAATGAAAATAGAGACTGAGGACAGGTGTGTGCTGCCATCAGCTGATGCTGACTGAGCCTACGTCACTCGGGTTCCCTGTATGAACTTGCTGTGCTATTTATCTGCAATTGGATGAAAAAACTCCACATCGCCATTACAATCAACAAGTGAAGCCCTGTTTGCCATAATTAACTAATAACGTTAAAGGCATTTTTAGAAAGAAGTTAAATCTATGAATAAGATTTTAGATCAATGATAGATCTTTATTTGCCAAAAAAATTCTATAGCAGTTGAATTTACTGGGATTTTCCAAGACAACTATCATTGAGGAATTTATATAAACTACTGTTTGCCGTAGCTAGCCAGTTTAATTACTTATTAATATACAGCATGGCTCCTTCTAAGTTCAATGATTTTTTGAAATTCTCTGCAATTGTCACATCATTTTATTAAACAGACAGGTACTGTACTTCCTAACTTGACACAGTTCCAAGCCAATTGTATAAACACTTTTGTGCATCTGGGGGATCTCTCTCAGCAATGTGGTGCTCGCTACCTCAGAAGGTCATGTCAATTAGCGATATCTGCAAGTTTACACAATAAAATAATATAGCGGCTCAACTCTTGTTCAATTAGTCTTGTTAAATACAGTATATAATAATGTTAAAGAAGCCTATATTTTTCTGGCTCTAAAGAAATGTGAAGGGTATTGATTGGATTAGAGTTGCTCTTGCTCCCCTCTTAATGTCCCCAGACAGGCAGACAGACAGACACAGACAGACAGACAGACAGACAGACAGACAGACAGACAGACAGACAGACAGACAGACAGACAGACAGACAGACAGACAGACAGACAGACAGGATAGAGAGACGTAAAAACACATTATTTAATAGAAACATACATTTATTATTTGAATGGGCATAGCTGTATGTCATGGGTGTTGGTGTGTTGTTTAAGTAGACAGAATGCAGGAGTACTTGTCATAGATTTTTATTGTTTAGAAAGAGTATAGTGCCTACTGGTTGAGCTGACGAACATAACGAATCTTACTGACATAATCACCTACTATACAAATCTTGTGGTATAGGCACGGATGAAAATCATGGAAAACAGAATGAATCTTAATAGTATATATGCTACAACACTATACATGGTGAAGACACGGATTACTACATTCACTGAAAATTATACTCAGCAGCAAACATTAACACACAGACAATGGGGCCAGAAGGGAAACATATACTGTATACACACTTAATTGAACACAGGGATCAGCTGGTGATAATGATGTGACTTAACATCTTAAGGATCAGTATCCCACCCACGGGATATCCCCCCCCCCAAAGAAAATGGAATAGAATCACATTTCACAAGTCAATATTTTAGGTAATATATTTGTAATATATTAACAGAAAGCTTAAAATCTTAGGAATCTATCTAAAATTGAAAAATATATGACTAATAATGTGAGCTATGTGCCTTGTACACATGCGCCTCAAATAAAATAGAAGGTGGATTACAAATACAGCTCACAAATGCAATTTTGAAGTTATATATACAATGCCTTGCGAAAGTATTCGGCCCCCTTGAACATTTCGACCTTTTGCCACATTTCAGGCTTCAAACATAAAGATATAAATCTGTAATTTTTTGTGAAGAAGCAACAACAAGTGGGACACAATCATGAAGTGGAACGAAATTTATTGGATATTTCGAACTTTTTTAACAAATAAAAAACTGACAAATTGGGCGAGCAAAATTATTCAGCCCCTTTACTTTCAGTGCAGCAAACTTTCTCCAGAAGTTCCGTGAGGATCTCTGAATGATCCAATGTTGACCTAAATGACTAATGGTGATAAATAGAATCCACCTGTGTGTAATCAAGTCTCCGTATAAATGCACCTGTGATAGTTTCAGAGGTCCATTGAAAGCACAGAGAGCATCATGAAGAACAAGGAACACACCAGGCGGGTCCCGAGATACTGTTGTGGAGAAGTTTAAAGCCGGATTTGGATACAGAAAGATTTCCAAAGCTTTAAACATCCCAAGGCGCACTGTGCAAGCAATAATATTGAAATGGAAGGAGTATCAGACCATTGCATATCTACCAAGACCCGGCCGTCCCTCTAGACTTTCAGCTCAAAGAAGGAGAAGAGTGATCAGAGATGCAGCCAAGAGGCCCATGATCACTCTGGATGAACTGCAGAGATCTACAGCTGAGGTGGGCGAGTCTGTCCATAGGACAACAATTAGTCGTATACTGCACAAATCTGGCCTTTAAGGAAGGGTGGCAAGAAGAAAGCCATTTCTGAAAGATATCCATTAAAAGTGTCATTTAAAGTTTGCCACAAGCCACCTGGGAGACACACCAAACATGTGGAAGAAGGAGCTCTGGTCAGATGAAACCAAAATCGAACTTTTTGGCAACAATGCAAAATGTTATGTTTGGTGTAAAATTAACACAGCTCATCACCATGTCAAACCACTGTCAAACATGGGCCTGCTATTTTTTTCAGCAGGGACAGGGAAGATGGCTAAAATTGATGGGAAGATGGATGGAGCCAAATACAGGACCCTTCTGGAAGAATGATGGAGTCTGCAAAAGACCTAAGACTGGGACGGAGATTTGTCTTCCAACAAGACAATGATCCAAAACATACAGCAAAATCTACAATAGAATGGTTCACAAATAAACATATCCAGGAGTTAGAATGGCCAAGTCAAAGTCCAGACCTGAATCCAATCGAGAATATGTGGAAAGAACTGAAAACTGCTGTTCACAAACGCTCTACATGTCTTATATGTACAGAAAGGTTACAATCTATCTTAGGAGTCTAGCTAATGTCTCCGTTTTACAATAGCTATAAAATTGAAAACATTATGACTAATAATGTGAGCTAAGTGACTTGTAAACAAAGCCATTAATCTTTTCCCCTCAAAGAAAATACAAGGTGAATTACAAACAAAACTATTTTTAAAACAATTTTTAATTTATATATAAATGTCTTATATGTACAGAAAGATTAAAATCGTAGGAATTTAGCAAATGTCTCCGTTGTACAATAGCTATATCAACCATAACATTATACATCATAATGTGAGATTACATCCATTGTAAACAAAGCTGTTCGTTATTGCACCTCAAAGAAAATTAAGGTGGACTGGAATCACGCTCCACAATTACAATTTATATGTTATATATCCATGTCCCATATCTTCAGAAAGCTTAAAAACTCAGGAATTTAGCAAATGTCTCTCTTTTATAATAGCTATCACAATGAAAACATGGCATGTCATAATGTGAGGTTAACGCCCTGTTAGGCTGTAGCCGTTTTCAAAGCTGGACTAGAATAACAGTTCACATGTATATATTACCTAAAGATTGGACATGTCTTATATTTACAGAAAGCTTACAAGCACAGGAATTTAGTATATGTCTCCGTTTTACAATAGCTATGACCACAATAGCATGGCACGTCATAATGTGAGGTGCTGCCACATAAACAAAGCCATTTGCTTGCTAGCAGCTAATTAGCCATAGCAAAACATGCTGAGCTAGTAACACAAATAAACAAACAAAAATAATACTTAGTTGAAAATCTTTCTTTTTCATTATCAAAGAGTCCCAGTAATGACATAAAGCATAGTTTTCCCAGGGAAAATCGTTATTGTTATATGAAAATGACTATTTCTTTACCGTCCATGTACAAGCATCAATTCTGAAACTAACCACAGGCACTTTGTTCATGAGACAAGGAACACGTTTCAGAAAAAAAGACGCATTTGAAATGTACTGCTAACCTCTCAGATTTCGTAATAATTGTTTACTTGTTTCAGGTCCAGTTTAACAAGAGGTTAACATGTTTTTTAGGCAGAATTTCACAATCAGAGACCGATACTTAAGAGGTTAACAAGGACAATTACAAGACAAACACAACTGCAATGGAAAGTGGAATTTTGTCCATGCCTGAACACAGGATAGAGCCAAACCATTCTATGCCACAGTTCTCATCCTACTGTGACACTATAAGTCTGTCTACATAAAGAAGCAAAATACCCATTACGCATTGAATTACCCATGTATTGAACCGGTAGTAAACTTTCAGAATCCTCAGTTGAAAGGTTTCTAAATGGAAACGAAAATTGTTTTAACTGCTCTTCAAAGGGTTGTTCTATACATTTACATTTTAATCCTTTAGCAGACACTCTTATCCGGAGCAACTTACAGTGAGTGCAAACATTTAAGAGAAAATTGTTGAAACAATGACAACTCAGAAGTAAGAGCATTGAATATTTGAAACAGTGAAGATGAAAGAGAACAGACTTGAGCTATTCATTAAAGGCTCATGGTAGTGATAGAAAACATGTCTATAAGGATACATACTGTGATAATGTCTTTGATGATGTTATATCATTTGACAATATTGCAATCATATTTGTGCATTACTTAGAAAATACCTAAAAATTGTAACCGGAATTTTCACAGTAGAAATGATCCAGAGCAGCCGCGGTCGGTGGATCTTAATTGGGGAGGACAGGCTCGTATTACGCTCGGAACCGGAGTGAATGGAATGGTGGGCAACGAACAAAACCAATTGTTTTTTTGATTTGCACACATTCCATTCACTCCGGTTCTGAGCGTAATACGAGCCCGTCCTCCAGAGTAAATTAAAATGTGTATATAATATTTAAAGAATTTTACCAGTGTTGATATATGTCATAAAGAATGCTTTTACATTTTGTCCCCTTCTGTATCATTTTGCACATGACATACTACAAGGTCCAGAATTCAAAGCGAACTTAGTGCCCACCCCCTAGCACATAGCTTCTAGAGCGTAAAGTCTTCAGCGTACTTAGCCAGTTTGCTGGTTACACTTATGGTAAAGTCATCAATAATTCAATTGAGAGTCAATTGAGAGTTGTAGTATACAACCTACCTAGCTTTAAATGGTACAGATTGAGCAATATTCTGTGAGCATATAGACAAACACATAGACTAATATGTGGTCGAGTCTGTTTTCCGTAGATGGGGCCTGGCTGTATAAACGAATGGTACTTTCTTTTAAACTATATTATTAATAAACTGTCTGTACACTTACAAAGTTCTCAACACTTTGGTTTGCATGTAGGGACCTTCTTTATGCTACTGTGGAAGTGTGGTGCTATTTTGAGCCTTGTTAGTGGTATAAAACAGTGATTTCGTTTTACTTCATCTATGCCCTCACAACTAGCGTTATAAGGTAAATATCAGTTTGCACTAAAACTGGGCACATTCGATTAGCATGAAAACATATCCCAGAGAAAGGTTGACTCGGTACCAATGTGTTATTAACCCCTAGGTTGATTTTGCGCCGGAGTTGTCAATTAACCTTTAACTTGTGTCTAAAAACAGGTTTGTTGGTGTCAAGCATTGCTAACGGAGTGCTGAATATTTAACACATTATATTTACCTTCCATGGCCTAAAGTTAAGGTAAAGTTGGAATAAACCATTAAAGGCCATTAAATATCTGACAATTACATTTTATAGAATGTGAATGGTATAAAATCATATAGTATATTAGTATTTTAAATATATATCTTTTTTAAAGTAACAACATCCAAGAGGACACTTGTTAAGTGTGAGGGGAAAGGGCAGGGGCCCCACCTGAGCTCTATCTGTGCACGTGCCTACACGCACTATTTAGCACATCTTAAAATGTTCTCTGTTCTCTTTCTGTTTTCTCACTGCTCTGTTTCTGCATCTGCTTTTTGATTTTGCAAAAGAACAATAATCAGTTAACTACAATCAAATATGAAAATCAATTGAATTGATGCCTCTTATCTCTGTCTTCATCAACTATGGCTGCTTTATATTTATAATAAAGCATTATGTATTTTTTACAAGCTACCGTTAGTCTTCTGTCCACATTACTAACCTAGTATAATAATAAACACATGCTATTTTATTAAATTTGATTTGGCAGCATTAGATTGGAGTGCTCGATGTTTCTTCTCTATTATTTATTTACGTCTTGGAGAAAAAATTATGATAGAGAAAGAGCTCAATGTGCCTTGGTTTCACGCGACTCGACTGTGAAACATCTGAACAGTTTCACTCTGCTCCAAATCCAATGAATTCACAGAACCCGGAAGATAAGTCTGTATTGACCAATCGCGGTCCGTTAAATTAAAAATACACTTCTGATGTCAAGCATGCGCACAAGCACTCCAACAAGTGAGACATTTCTAGCAGGGTTATGTGAATTTCATGGAAGTACATAATTTTCCTGGCCAACATTTTTCTCGATGGCCAGTCCGACACTGCACACGTTGTTGAGCCACTTAGCTAGCTAGCCAGTTACTATATATACTCTAATGTGACATTTGGTCACTTTTTCCCACCAAGTCGACTGAGACCTATACAATCTACCTAGCGCAATATGGTACAGACTGAGCAATGTACTGTGAGCCATCATTTGTAATTTTATGCTGCCTTAATTGAAGTACTTAATTGAAGAAATCAAAGGTAGGTAATGCTAACCAGCTCCTTTTCAGGGCCTAGCTGATTTTTCCAGTTGATTTTCAGGATAATTAACAGAATGTTTTCAAAACACATTGGTCCATGTGAGAGTTTAAAACTCAGATGATCTAACAAACAGATGTAATCATCTATGGCTTGAGATGGTGGAAAGCTAAAATGTTGCCGTCCCACCCTTTAACACAAACATTTTCTGTCCTTGTTGCCATTGCGGGGTAGTTTCCACAAACACCACAAGTGTAAGTTTGTACTAGGCTCGACAACAGTTTCACCAGTGGCCACTAAACAGAGCAGCATCTTGATTCACCCGATAATTTTCCTGTCTTTGCCGGATTTCTTCATCACTGTATTCCGGCACAAAAATGTATGGTTAGATAGTTCCATTAAATTCCGGTTCAATAAAAAGTTGAAATCGTCCAGCTGGGACAAATAAAGATCAGGAAGTCCACTGAACACCTCCCCTGAATCTAGCTGTAGTTTAACAAAATGTGGTGTCGGTAAACAAAAAACTGACACACACACTACAACTGTGGATGGTGTGGGTAAACAAACAACTAAACCACATATAACAACAGTGGACGGTGTGGGTAAACAAAACTGTCCCACACATTACAACTGTAGATGGGTGTGGGTAAACAAACAACTGCCCCACACATTACAACTGTAGACGGGTGAGGGTAAACAAACAACTGCTCCACACATTACAACTGTAGACGGGTGTGGGTAAACAAACAACTGCCCCACACATTACAACTGTAGACAGGTGTGGGTAAACAAACAACTGCCCCTCACATTACAACTGTAGACAGGTGTGGGAAAACAAACTGCCGAACGACACATTACAACTGTAGACGGGTATGGGTAAACAAACTACTTCCCCACACATTACAAATGTAGACGGGTGTGGGTAAACAAACAACTGACACACAAATTACAAGTGTAGACGGATGTAAGTAAACAAACAACTGACACACACATTACAACTGTGGACTGTCTGGGTAAACTAACAACTGACACACATTACAACTGTAGACGGGTGTGGGTATACAAACAACTGATACACACATTACAACTGTAGACGGGTGTGGGTAAACAAACAACTGATACACACATTACAACTGTAGACGGGTGTGGGTAAACAAACAACTGATACACGTATTACAGCTGTGGACGGTATGGGTAAACTAACAACTGACACACACATTACAACTGTAGACAGGTGTGGGTAAACTAACAACTGAACCACGTATTACAGCTGTGGACGGTATGCGTAAACTAACAACTGAGACACACATTACAACTGTAGACGGGTGTGGGTAAAACTAACAACTGAACCAAATATTACAGCTGTGGACGGTATGGGTAAACTAACAACTGAGACACACATTACAACTGTAGACAGGTGTGGGTAAACTAACAACTGAACCAAGTATTACAGCTGTGGACGGTATGGATAAACTAACAACTGACACACAATAAAACTGTTGATGGGTGTGGGTAAACTAACAACTGAACCAAGTATTACAGCTGTGGACGGTATGGGTAAACTAACAACTGAGACACACATTACAACTGTAGACGGGTGTGGGTAAACTAACAACTGAACCAAGTATTACAGCTGTGGACGGTATGGGTAAACTAACAACTGAACCAAGTATTACAGCTGTGGACGGTATGGGTAAACTAACAACTGAACCACACATTACAACTGTAGATGGGTGTGGGTAAACTAACAACTGAACCAAGTATTACAGCTGTGGATGGTATGGGTAAACTAACAACTGAACCAAGTATTTCAGCTGTGGACGGTATGGATAAACTAACAACTGACACACAATAAAACTGT
>JACXGM010013874.1:0-22619 GCA_016801145.1 Umbra pygmaea | reverse complement strand
CTTAGCCAATGTGTGCTAGCCAGCAGCAGCTAGCTAGCTGTAATGGGTGGTAGGTAGCTAGTTGCTAACAGCAGACGGATAGCTAGCTATCTACCGGGGATCCAGATGGGTAGATAACTGCAGAAAAAAGTTCCGGTGGGTGGTGTGGTTCACCAGAAAGTATCGGTGATGAATTAGGAAGGAGCGATTGTAAAGAAAGGTTAAATTAGAAAGAAAAGGATAAAGATGAGAAGACAAAAAGGGGCTATACACAGGACTGGACGAAGACACAACTTGCACCCTACGCCATCTTGGAAATGAGCCGGTGGACTGGGGTTTTTCTGCCCCCACAGGCAGATTATATATTCATTTTGGGGTCAGAGCTGTGTCAAGGTACTAGTCCCAAGGTATGACCACTCTAATGTTCCTGATGTCATGTTCATCCTTGGAGGACCCAAACCCTAGGAACATGCGACAGGACCATGTGGCCTGATGACTCCTTCCTGTCCCCGTCCTGTGCCCAACCCACTGCTGTGCTAGATCCCATTTCACTGCGGTTGATGATCCCGTTTCCACCTGGTGAAGCCAGCTTTCATCTCCAGGGGGCTTTATGTTCTTCCTTCACAAGACCACAGAACTGTATTGATGCTACATAAAGACTATTGTCACAGCCCACCCATCATATCTTCATTGTTGGACAATAACTGAACAGTGTGAACAAAGTGACCTTAATACAATGGGCTGTGTACCTTCAGATCCCCCACCCGGTACAGCCAGAAGAGGACTGGCCACCCCCTTGAGTCTGGCCTCTCTCTAGGTTTCTTCCCAGGTCCCACCTACTAGGGAGTTTTCCCAAGCCACTGTGCATCACTTGTGTTGCTTGCTTTTGTGGGTCTCGGTTAGGGTGTCTGTCAAAGCACTTTGTGACAACTGCTGTTGTAAAAAGGGCTTTATAAATACATTTGAATGATTGATTGATGTACCAACTGATCAATGATGGTGTAGTGGTTTTCTGGATAGGTATGAGTATGCTTTTTTGCCCCCCAAACCAGGACCAAAGTGAAGGTGCCCTTTATAAATTTCATCCCTGATCTGACAAGGTAAACATCATTATTCTATCCTTAAGCATGACAGTTAACCCCAAATGCTCCAAGAGTTCTCATTATTGCAGCAGCACGTACATTCCAAAAAACATTTTGAATGTGAATTTAAATGCTGCTATAATTAATTCCAACACAATTCCAGTCAAAACATTGAATTAGCACCACTCAATAGCATGTGTCCTGCCTGGCTGATGTTTGATTCAGTAGAGGACCAAGGATTCTGATGGTCAATTGTTGGTTTCACACTCAATGCTCTTCAATAATAGCCAGCAATGAGCAAATTTATACAAATATGTTGATAAATTCAATTACTATACAGTTTATAGCCTGATGTCCAATCATTCACAATTTCCCTCTATAACTTGCCTGATAATCTAGTTAGCATTAGGCATAATAAAATATGCTGCAAAATGTGTAGCTAGCAAGTATGACACAATAGCAATAATCTAACATACTAGTGAGAAAACACTAATCTAATACATTCATGGTCAATAACATTACTATTCATAATAGGCCTATTCATGATATTTAGCTGACATCCTGTACATACTACAGTTACAAGTGGTTTGTTTGGCTTTAGCTAAAGGAAAGTTAACTGATTGTGTATTGTCTAGTCAGCGAGGAGACACTACCTGGGTGTGGCTAATTCATGGGATGGAGTTGACTGAATCTGTGCAAAAGCACTAATCTTGTTCCGTGACACTTTGCTCAATTCTCTCTCGCTCTGTCTTAGCTGCGGGTCAGCTAGTTCATACTTTTTAACAGTTAAACAACCGCTTTCATGAAGCCGTTCCAATGTGCGTTGTGCGTTTGACGGTTCATGTTTAATTTGCGCATATCCTCACCATGTTAAACACAGCTGAGCAGTGCCTAAAATGTGAGAAAATATTTAGCAATGTTGTAGAATAATTGATACAAAATATAGCTCTACTGAAATACATTTTGAAAATGCAGGGACAGGTATTGTGTCACTTAGTGCTCCCTGGGTAATGGAGTTTAGCGCTTCCCAGGAAAAGGGTGGTTTGATAGTGATTAATGTAAATTCAAATCAAGAGCTAAACTTCATTACCCAGAGTGCATTAAGTGAAATGCGAAAGGCTATAGGCCGTTCAAGACTCGGACCGGCCTATCATTGGAGACAATGAAGCATACCGGGAGTTATTGAGATGTGCTGATGATATGGAACAAAGTCTCTTGGATCGTAAAATGAATATCTCCCCGTAGTACATTACGTAGGCTACCGGCTACTAAATGTCACATAACAATGTTGTTATATAGTTTTTTTACGTGGGTAAACGGAATTCCTTGAGATTTCCTAGGGGGTATACGGCGTATACCTGTGAATCACGTAGACTACACCACTGGTACAAACATGCCTGACTCTTAAAGGGAATGGGAGATGAATCTCTGATTGGTTTATTGCATGTTATACCAAAACACACCTATGAATTAATGAAGACATTTAGTACAACCCTTTTAGACCATGCGCCCGGCGCAGCCGCCATCGAATTAGCAAAAGTGAATTTGGACATGCCCAATGCATACTTGCACTTGCGCTATGCACTTCACGCTTTGCACTTAAATCGTTAAAATTGGGCCCTATATGTTAGCGATAGGTCTCGACAATGGAAATGACCAAAAGATTGAACTTCTTACGATGGCGGGATGGGCTTCAATGGACATCTACAACATGTTTGTTTTTCCTGAGGGAGGAAATACTTACGCAGCAGTGATGGCAACCTTGAAGAATATTACACTACAAAGACAAATGAAACTTATGAACGGTTTTTCACAACAGAATGCAGAAAGCGTTGGAACCATGGTAATAACCATGTTTGTACTGGATGAGGGAGATAGCCAGCCAATACTAGGTCTAAAAAAGCATGTGAAAAATGGGACTGATTAAATAGTTCATGTCATTGATAAAACCATAGTGACACCTAGGGGTACAACAAAGAGACAACAGGAAACAGGAGATTATAACATTGAAGTGAAAGCACACAGATGTTTTTAAAAGTATAGGCTGCTTATCTGGCCAGTACAAAATTACTCTACTAGTCATCCACCCTGCACGTAAAGTGCCCGTAGCTCCTAAATCAAGGCCAAAAGCAGAATTACAGTCCCTAACTGAAAAAGACATAGTTACAAATCTAGAGGTGCCAACAGAGTGGGTTAATTCACTCGTTATAGTGGAGAAAAATAATGGAGAGCTGAGAATCTGTCTGAATCCAAAAGACTCAAACAAGTTGATAAACAGAGAGCACTATAAGTTACCGCTGAACTCAGACAGTACAAGTAATATGGCAGCAGTGTTGGGTAAAGTAGCTTTTACAGTTACATTCCAGTTAATTGCTGAGTTCACAGGTTTTGGGAAGTCCCTAATTAAGACAAAATGATTGAGTAAATGGAGTTTGTATCTTACTGGTGACCATGATTGATATTGTCTTTACTCTTTCTATTTGTTTTATAGGTTACTTTTAAGATTGAAACTCCAATTTACCTGATATTTTGTCTTACTTAGGGACTTCCCAAAACCTGTGAACTCAAAATGTAACTGGAATGTTACTGAAAAGTAGCTTTACCCAACACTGTATGGCAGATGCTTGTTCTCCAAGATAGATGCATCTTCAGGATTCTACCATTTTTTTCTAGATGAGGAAAGCAGTAAATTGCATACTTTCAACACACCTTTTGGTAGATATTGTTGTCATTTGGTATTTCCTCAGCCCCAGGGGTATTCCACAGATAAAAGTTACTCTTTCATGGAGTAAAGGGATAACACACAAACACAAAAGACAAACAAACATCCAAACAAGGAAACCAGGAGCAGGGAGAGGAAACACTAGGAACAGGGAAAACAAGATCAGGAGGGCGGAGACGTGACACTAGCCCTGTCAGAAGTGCCGCAACTCCTTGTACAGATCTGTGGGATGACGAGGGGCATGCAAATGGTTTATGCAACCACATGTCACCCAGCCGCTGATTCTTTTTGCACTGCTCATCCAACATGGAAGCCATTTGTCCGATCATGCATGGGATGATTACGTTCACCACCTATAGTTCCGTGATTGAATCTACAGACACCCGATCTGAACACAAGGAGTCACTGGAGAGCAACTTGGCAGGATAGATAATCCATTCATCTAACCCAAAGAGTGCTGTGCAAGTCAGCCACAAAATACTTTTAGGGCCAGACCAAAAACATTCAGACCTAAAGTAAACATCTCTGCTAGACTACCAGGTTGTTTGGTACCATGTATGTAGGTGTACTGAGCTATTTGCTTTGTGTTTTCCTATTGACTCCATCACCTTTGAACTTGCCGAATACTTCTCCCTCTCGTGCCCCTATAGTATGTGTTCCTGGACATTCGGATTTACAGTGAGGCAAGGGCAGGAAACATTGGAGTTACATGTACTCTCAGTAATCCGGCACACTCACTAATCTGGCATGATTAACAAAGTCTAGGGTAGTTTTAAACAATTCAGGAGTCTTTAAAAGTGGAAGATCCATTCATACAGAAAGAAAGATGGTGTGTTGAAAATTTTGCAGGTATGTCTTTGATAAGGACAAAAGGGAAAACACATAATATAGGGGCACCAACCACATAGAAGGGAGAAGGAGCACAATATGATAGACATGGAATTTAATGTGAGAACTATTCTTGATATTCTTTGAAATATAACTGAAGAATTGTCATCCATGTATTTTCTCTTAGTGATGCCTGCTCCAGACCAGCTGATTGTTGACTCAGTAGACACCACATCAGCTACTGTGATCTGGAACCAGCCACCAGGATTGGACCAAACCCATCATCATTACCAGATCTCCTACCAGTGTCCAGGGACAGAACCTCACATCACTACCACATCTTCACCCAGCATCACGCTCTCTGATCTGAAACCTGCTACTGAGTACTCTGTTACTGTCTGCACTGTAAAGGATCAACAGTTAACCCCACTCAAAAGTAAGGACTAACTGTAGAAACATAAATGTTTTTAACTATTACTATTTAACTCAGTCAGTGACAGCAGTCCATTCAAGGTTAACCTTCCATACATGTTCAATCATAGAAGTGATCAGAAGGACCTAGATGCTAAAACATTAAAGAGAGTAAGGTGCTTACTATTGTAGGCCAATAACACACCAGTAGCCTCACTACATAAAATTTCACACAATAGTTGCAATACATTTACCGAAACACAACATCACTAATCAGATTCTATCTATAATATCTATAAAGTTTAGATGTTTACCCTGACCTTTACTTGTCTCTGTAACTACAGTTCGCCGTGCGTAAAAATGAACAGAGACACTTGCAAAGATCAATAAACAAAACGGTTAATATAAAAAACACTTTAGAAATTAAATGCATTGCGATAGGAATGTGCAGATGGCGGCTGCCAGGGGCAGTGGCTCAGGAAGGGTTGCAGCTAGTACCAGATGTAAGGGCATTGTAGGCACAAGGGGTGGTGAAGCTGGTGTAGGGATGGTGTGGCCAACACCACCAGTGGGGGCTTAGCAGCAGGGGATGGTGCTGCAGATGGTGGCCGTATAGGGAGGGTGTAGCCCGGTTGTCTCCACTGCTGAAGGGGGCAGAGCCCTGGTGGTCTCTACTGCTTTAGGGGGCTGAATGTGTTGACCTATTACACCGTTTCAGTCTACTACACTGCTTGTCTCCCGCGAAATTCGCTGGGGTCACGTTGGCGGCTTTTCTTGCACATACACTTAAATATGTGGATCTAGATGTTGTTTTTTAACGATCAAAATAAGAATTTATTTAAAATGAACAAATATTATAATTAGACCATAATAGACTAGGTTTAGAAAAAAAACTTTGCCAAGATTATAACAAAAAGTGCATTATGCATCGGATTTCTGGGTGTGCCAGCTGCCTCTTTGAGTGGCACAAGCACACCCTGGCACACCCGTGCCTGCGCCACTGCTTCAGATCGATAGGGAACACATATGAACTATAAACAGTCAAAGCAGACACAACACACTGGTCAACTATACTCAAGACACTTCTGTCATTTGTAGATTTATAACTGTTTTTATTCCTGCAACAAAGCCTCAGTGATACATTGTACAGGTAGCACAACAACTCCCATTACATGTCAGGGATCCCTCCATCGATTGGGCCACGTCACCTCGTCCACATCACAGGCGATGTTCTTTCTCGCCAGGCAATGGGGAAAATATCGCCGGGCGTGGCGTATCCACCCGTGGATTGACCCCACCTCGATGTCTCCACATGCCTCCTCCATTGCCTCGCAGGAGCGGCACGCGTGTATGTGGTAGACGGTCTTAGACCTTCCACCACCATGCCAAAAATAATTCCTCTATCCGGTTAAGGAACGGGGAATAAGGGGGCAGGTACAGCACCATGAAATGGTTGTGGTTGGCAAACTAGTTCGGACCAGAGCAGCACAGGGAAACTTACATTATCCCAGATGACAATGAACATGGACTCCCCTGGTTGGTCCTATGTGACCACAGCATGTACTGCATGCAGAAATTGTCAGTATGTGTGCAGTGTTGTAGGGACCCAGGGTGGCATGGTGATGGAGGACCCCCTGACCACTAATGGCTGCACACATGGTGATGCCCCCACACTGCCCGGGGACGTTCTCAATGGCCCTTTGGCCGTTGATGTTTCGGCCCAGATGTCTGGTTTTTGCCAGTATCTTCCTTTTTCTCCTCTCCCTCTTCCCCTGTCTCTTCCTCGTTCTTCTCTCACTCTTCCCCTGTCTCTTCCTCGTTCTTCTCTCACTCTTCCCCTGTCTCTTCCTCATTCTCCTCTCCCTTTATCCCATCTTATCCTCGTTCTCTTCTTCCCGTTTCTTCCTTGTCATTTCCTTCCCCTTGGTCCTTCAGCCTCCATATTCCCGATTGTCTCATGATAGGTGCTCATACATGATTTCTATTTTGTGCTACATACGTGACCGATTGGTGTTCAATTACTGTTTAAGTGTTTTACTGTGTGTGCGGGGGTGTGCGGGGGTGTTGCTAATGTTGTGTGTGTTTTGATTATTGAATGGATGTGACTGCAGAGTGTTTCATCATTGGCCAATATGTGAAACATGCAACACGTGTGTGTAGTGTTTTGCACCATGTGTTGCAGAATTGTTTACGGTGCCATGCCGACAATGTGTTTATTCGTTTGGTGCCTGTGTGTACCAAATGCATGCAAACGGTATGGTTTCAACGCTTTGGTCTGGGCATTCACTTTTAGTGTTTTAGCAATCCGGAAAAACTGTAAATGGCTTGTGCTTCATCATCAAGTCCCTGCATGTTGGAGCTGTTGCAGTTTTTGAGGAGGATGAATGTGGTAAGGATGTCATTAATGGTGGTCACATTCCCTTTAAGAGCAGGTGCGCTTGTTCCATGGCAGATTGCTATTATAATGGCAAATTGCTCTAGATTTTAATTTTTTACAAAATGTAAATAAAGAAATGTCACAAAGACATACTTTCCGATGTTTTGGGCTCACTCTCACTAAAACACAAGGTTATGAATGAATGGTAATATTTTTGCAATGTAGTCTAACATTAGACTGAAATTACTTTGCTTAAATCACTTTAGTCAAATAAGCTCTCCTCTCCTGTTTTGCTGCTGGGGCACTTGGGTTAAGTGGCAAAGGCACATGCATTTCAACATCACGTCTCCTTAAGTCCTCTAATATTTCCTAATTTATGTCATCAACACATCCATGATTCATGGAAATGCTGTGTAAAACACAACAAGCCACAAAGAAGGCTTCAACTTTTTGAGGACTGTACTGTAAAGTGCTCTTGTCCTATCCCAACACCCGAAGCGTATTTTCAGTATGCCTGAATGTTCGTTTAATTACACTGCGTGTTTGTGTGTGTTTTCGATTAAACAGCATTTCAGTCACTGTTTCTGGCATCATAAATGGTGTCATCAGCCATGTCTTTAACTGATAGCCGTTGTTCCCTTCACAGCCACCCATCCAAAGGTGGGAAAATGACAGGAATGGAAGAGTTTGCCAGCATAGATGAGTCATGGCTTGAGCCAGGGTAATTCGCAAAGACATGGGTGATTTTACTATTAGCGTAACAAATGACATGTATATGTTGATTGAATGGGTTCCCTTGTGGTTAATGTATATCAGTGCCAATAACTTAGCTTGTTAAGCTTGTTACACACACATATGCCTATTTTTTATGTCTTTGGACACAATTATTTACCTTGTGTGTTAATATTTTTCCTTGTAATTATGTATGGGTTGCAATAATAGGAACTGCTGCCTCTGTGTAGATGAGAGGAGCAAATGTATGCAAGTTGTGCACATGCTACATTATGGCCAAGCATGCATCCTTAAAATAGCATCTGAATAACAGGCCACTGACTTTTAACTAGGTTTATCCTGGTCTGTGTCAAAATAGTTTTCGGGAACTGCAAAATAGCACCATGGAACATTTACGCTGGAACATGCCTTTTCTTTTTGCTGAACTGCCTCGGGAGCACAAATGTATTCCCGAATTTACCGGTGTGCGTCTGTGGATGTAAAAGTCTACTGTGCATCGGATGCAAAATAGGAATTATACATGCATCGTGTAAAAAAGTAAATTGCGCTCGGTGCAAGATAAGGCCCATTGTGTTTTACGTTGTGTAGAAAAAATACTGTTCCCCTAAAATAAAACCAATAGACAATGAAAGTAAATTGATCACACACAGAAACATTACAGTGTTTACATTTTGAAGAAAAAATAAGAAAAAAGTAATGTTATGTTGACTATAAAACAGTTTGTTTTTTACTTCTTACTTCATGTGTTCATCGATTCATTTATGGCTATGGGGATGCGTCCATGATGATTGTGTTCTTGATGGATACCGTTCTGGGAGGGTGTGCTGATGACCACTGAGGAGCTGGTAGATGTTACACCAGCATTGTTCGCGTTTGCTCTGGGGAAGATGGCATGTACAAAAACATCTGAAAGCCAAAACTTAAAATTGGATATTCCAATCCATTTATTTTCTAAACTAAACCTCAAATGATAAAACACAAAATACACTATATTTCCTTCAAGCAAAACACACCGTCTCTCCCTGTTCATGGTCAAAAAACATTAGGCCTTGTTGTGCGCCACACCTGTCCCAATTAGACCTTGCCTAAATGGGTAAATGGTTACCATGGATAACCATAGCACCCAAAACAGTTACTTTTATTGATATGGCTCGAACACAACCAGCCCCTAATTGTTTATGGTTGTACACACAAAGCCATATACATCAAAATTCTAAATCATGTACATATATGTCAAAATCTAAGTACCTTATAACCAAAATAAACACCCTTTCTATTAAGTATGTCAAATAATTCATGCTGACATTTTTCTATCAATAGACATAATTTTGTTACTGGTCTTTCAACAATACTTGTGTTTCTTTTAATTTGAACAGATCTGATCACGCCTGATTTGTCAGAGAAATGTTCATGATTCATTTCCAGGAAATTAATGGGGCAGTGACATCAGCAATCAAAACAATGTCCCCTAGTGCAAGACTTTGTTTTGTTTCGTTCCACTTACCAGCCCGCTTCCGTACACAGTACTATACTTTTTTATTCCTCAGAGCTAGAACGGTACAGCGTGCTACCCAGCGGGACATTTGTAGATGGGTGTACCCTCCATACTGTGATGGACATGGACTGGCCCGGCGCGGCCTTGTAGTGGGAAATAGGAATAAGTGAGAACCTGCAGATACTCAACCCTCTGTGGAAACAGTTTGAGGACTAGGATTTATGAGATGCTTTCAGAAAGGGATTTGTCTCTCTTCATAGAGGATCCAGCAAGAATTTAATTGAGTAAAATATGCCAAAATGTGCTTTGTTTTTCACAGGAATAGTAAGCTGGTTTCTTTTCTTAGGCAAATCCCCTGCAGATCCGAACGATTGGGAAAAGAGCAAAGATATCTCTACAACCTTCTGTACTGGTAAGACATCTCCCTCTATTCATAATGTTTCTGTTTTTCAGTTTGTTGTTATGGAAAATTCCCAGCAGACTGAGCCTCAAATAAAAAACCCTTGTCAATTAATTGCTGGGCCTCTGATAATGGCGGGGGTAAAATATTTGTGCTCCGTTTGTGCTAGTTTGTGTTGGTACAAGTTTGGTTTATGCTGTAATAACTTACATTTCTCATGGGTAGTGCATTGGCTTTATGTACTATCTTTCCAATTTTGCTGTCATTACTTACTCTGTATAAATAGGGAGCTAGCTAAAATGCTAAAATGACAAACAGCCTAATTTGGTGTTTTCCCATTTGCTAAAGGCCATAGCCTTCATTTTCAACAAAATACGTGGTAGGCTAGTGAAATTGTGACTTTTCCACCCCTGTCACCATCCCGTTCCTTGATCATTGTTTTGTTTATCCTGTTTTGTCTGTAGTCTAGTGGTAATGTTGTGTCCTAGTTCCTGTATGTTCTGTAAGGCCCAGCATCTATTCCAGTGTTCTTGTCTCCCTCTTGTGGTTTTAGTATGTTCACTGTCTTGTCAGCTTCTTCCAGGTTGTCTAGGACTATGTCATAGCAATCAGTTCATTCATATCAGCCGTGTCTCATTGGCTCCCCAGTCCCTCTGTATATTAATCCCTTGTTAGTGTAGACCAGTGCTGGGTCATTAACGGTCATGAGTTCACATGTTCCCTGTTTATCCTGCCATCCATTTCATGAGTATTTCTTATGTCTCAGTTGGTTATCTCTCCTGTAAGTTTTGATTGAGGAGAAGTTAAACTTGTGTGTTAGAATCAGGTATTTTGGAAGTACCTTTTTGCCTTTTTTTGAATTCTTATGTTATTTCTGTCAACCTATTTTGGAGAGCTATGTAATACCTGCAAAACCACAGAGTATTGTTCCTAGTAGGAAATAGAGAATTATATTGGCTGTATGAAATTCTGTGAGATTACCTGCCTGAACCTGCACATTACAGTTAATGAACTATTTTGTTTTATATGCAACTCTGCCTGAGCCAACTCATTACAGAAATAATGCAAGAGAACAATGAAAAATAATTGTAGAATATGCTAAATGTGCCTGTACATCTGACATATCTTATTTAACAGATTTGTTTACATGTTGATTATTAAAAATGTATTTCTTTGAAATAGGGTTCGATTTCAGAAAGTATTTTTAGCAAATAGGCTATAGCCAAATATTGGGAAAGGGATAGAGAGAACATTGCAAAGCCACATTCAAAGATAGAGGAATGTCATAGAGAGTAATGTCAGGTTTTGTCAAAAACAACTATAATTACAGTTGTATGCAAAGGTTTAGGCACCCCTGACAATTTCCATGATTATTTTCATTTATAGATAATTGTATGTTTGGATACCTAATTTCATTCTGATTTTTAAATAACTGAAGGACACAGTAATATTTCAGTAGTGAAAATAGATTTCTTGGATGAACAGAAAATGTGCAATATACAGGTCCTTCTAAAATAATTAGCATATTGTTATGAAGTTCATTATTTTCCATAATGTAATGATAAAAATTAAACTTTCATATATTTTAGATTCATTGCACACCAACTGAAATATTTCAGGTAATTTATTGTTTTAATACTGATGATTTTGGCATACAGCTCATGAAAACCCAAAATTCCTATCTCAATAAATTAGCATGTCATGAAAGGGGTCTCTAAATGAGCTATTAACCTAATCATCTGAATCAACTAATTAACTCTAAACACCTGCAAAAGATTCCTGAGGCTTTTAAAAACTCCCAGCCTGTTTCATTACTAAAAACCGCAATCATGGGTAAGACTGCCGACCTGACTGCTGTCCAGAAGGCCATCATTGACACCCTCAAGCAATAGGGTAAGACACAGAAAGAAATTTCTGAACAAATAGGCTGTTCCCAGAGTGCTTTATCAAGGAACCTCAGTGGGAAGTCTGTGGGAAGTCTGTGTGCACAGCGACAAGAGGTGACCGGACCCTGAGGAAGATTGTGGAGAAGGACCAATTCCAGACCTTGGATGACCTGCGGAAGCAGTGGACTGAATCTGGAGTACAAACATCCAGAGCCACCATGCACAGGCGTGTGCAGGAAATGGGCTACAAGTGCCGCATTCCCCAGGTCAAGCCACTTTTGAACCAGTAACAGCGGCAGAAGTGCCTGACCTGGGCTACAGAGAAGCAGTACTGGACTGTGGGTACTTGACACTCGACTTCAGGCATTTTGTTATTTCCTTCTCCCCAGTCCTCCAGACTCTTGCACCTTGATTTCATGCAAAATTTGCTTTCATCCAAAAAAAGTACTTAGCAACAGTCCAGATTTTGAGCAGTGGGTAATGGTTGTTTTCTTAACTTCAACTTTGTGAAGTTAAGAATGGAATCCATGCGACCCTCTACTTTAAAAAGATTCTGAATAACGGCACTGGCAACACAGCCCCACAGCATGATAGAACCGCCTCCAAATTGTACTGTGGGTAGAAAGTGTTTGTCTTGGAACGCTGTGTTGTTTTGCCACCATGTATAATGCCCCTTGTTATGACCAGATCTCCATCTTTGTTTCATCAGACCACAGCACCTTCTTCCAAAATGAAGCTGGCTTGTCCAAATGTTCGTTTGCATACCTCAAGTGACTCTGTTTGTGGCGTGTGTGGAGAAAAGGCTTCTTTCGCATCACTCTCCCGTACAGCTTCTCCAGGTGCAAAGTGTGTTGAATTGTTGAACGATGCACAGTGACACCATCTGCAGCAAGTTAATGTTGTAGGTCTTTGGAGGTGGTCTTGTGCACTCTTAAAAATAAAGGTGCCAGGAAGAACCAAAACGGGGGTTTCACAGCGATGCCATAGAATAACCTTTTTTGGTTCCCCAAAAAACCTTTCACTGAAAGGTTCCTTGAAGAACCTATTTTTTCTTAGTGCCATTAATAATAATGCATAACTGCCCAATACTAAACATGTTGCCTTTTATGTTACTAATATAAGTTTAAATATATTTTGCAGTCTTAAAATAGGAAGCATAAATCTATTCATAGCGGTCAGTGCAGAGATTGTGTCATGCCACCACAAATAAATCAATGTATGGGAAACACAAAATTTACTCCAAAAATATAAGGTCACATGAGATTGATGGTGAAGAACCATTTTATAATCTAAAGTACCTTTTGGCGCTACAAAGAACCTTTTGTGCAATGGAAAAGTTCTTTAGATGTTAAAGGTTCTTCAAGGAACCATATACCCCAACACAGAAACTTTGAAGAACCTTTATTTTTAAGAGTGTGGGCTGTTTTTGATCGTTTTCATCATCCTTTGCCTTTGCCTCTCCGATATTCTACTTGGCCTGTCACCTCTGGCCTTAACAAGAACTGTGCCTGTCATCTTCCATTTCCTCACTAATGTTCCTCACAGTGGATACTGACAGCTTAAACTTATGTGATAGCTTTTTGTAGCCTTCCCCTAAACCATAATGTTTAACAATTTTTGTTTTCAGGTCATTTGAGAGTTGTTTTGAGGCCCCCATTTTGCAATTTTTCAGAGGAGAGTCAAAAAGAACAACAACTTGCAATTGGCCACTTTAAATACATTTTCTCATGTTTGGATGCACCTATCTGTGAAGTTCAAGGCTTTATGAGCTCACTAAACCATTTGTTTGTTCAAATTATTCAGTAGTAGGTAGTTACAGGTATTCAAATCAACAAAATGACAAGGGTGCCCAAATTTATGCACCTGTCTAATATCATTTTGAGGAATTTGGCATAAATACAATTTGTGATGTCAGAATTTGCATCTTCTCCTCATTTAGTTCACTTAACTACTTAGGGAGCACTATCCCGGCGGTGGGAGATTTTGCCCCTTACCACCCCCAAAAACTGGACTACAATCACGGTTTCACAAATCACAAGTCCTATTTCTAGTTTATATAAACATGTTATATATCTACAAAAAGCTTAGACACTCAGGATTGTAGCCAATGTCACAATTTTATAGTTGCTATAACTAAAATAATAATTTCCCCTTATAATGTGAGCTATGTGCCTTGTACACATGTGCCTCAAATTAAATGGAATGTCAAACTAGAAACAAGGCTAACACCGTCATTTATTGGGTTATATATATGTCTTATATGTCTTTAAAGTTTAGAATCTTGGGATTCTAGCAAAAATCGCGGTTTTAGTGTAGCTATAAAGTTCACAACGTTACGACTACTTAAGTTTAGCTACGTGTCTTGAAAAAAAGTTTTTGTTTTCACTTAATAGAAAATACATTACGGAATAAAATTAAAGCTCACAAATGCAATGTTTAAGTTATAAATACATGTCTCATATGTCCTTAATGTTGGGGTTCTAGCAAATATATCCGTTTTAAAATAGCTATGAAAATGAGATAATTATTAGTCATAATGTGACGTAAATAGCCAGTACCAAAAGCTGTTAGCTTGTTTACTCAGCTAATTGTTTTTGTACCTCAAATTAAATCGAATGGCAAAAGGAAAACACGGCTAGCACCCTCATTTTTTAGGTTATATATAAAAGTATTATATGTTCTTAAAGCTTAGAATCTTGGGATTCTAGCAAATATCTCGTTTGTAGTGTAGCTATAAAATTCACAATGTTAGACCTCTTAATGTCAGGTACGCATCTTGAAAACAATTACATTTTACTTAGGAAATATAGGTAAGCACACTTCACTTATGTTAAACTTTTAGTACAAAATATTTTACTTACGGTCATAAAATCCTTCTTTTTGATCATCAAAGGGTCCCAGTAATGACATAAAGCATAGTTGCCCCAGGAAAATCCAAGTTGAATGTGAAAATTCATTTTCTTACCGGACCGTTACTGAATGTAATCATAAATAAATGAAAAACCTAGTGTATTTGGCCTGCACTTCTGAACAAAAGATGGATGTGAAAAGTGTCCAAATGCTTAGCAATTTTGGCATATACTTCATCCTTATGAAACAGAGATCTTAAAAATGTGCAAGATTAACAATTTTAACTGAAGATTGATAGAGAAAATTTATGAAAGAAATGTGTTGTTCGTCTCAGGACACGGATGTAAACGTCATCATGGTGCATTTTATCAAAAAATATTGTTTCAAAAACAAAGCTATAGCTCTTTGGCTGTTCATTCAATCACTCTAAAATGCTAGACTTATGTGGCCAGCCCCTTAACAACATGATTTGAATTGGATCCAGCATCCTATCTTAATATATTGTAGGGTTCTTTCAAAGAGTTGTTGAGATGTTGAAAAATAAAAACAGAAAATAATTATGCATTTTCTTTATTTCATCTTGTGCCATATTCACTGTGTATATTTATTTCAAATTAAGTATTTTCTTTAAAAAAATATCAACCATATGTTTGTCCTTGCCTCAGGTCTAGTGTAACAAGAGTTTAACTTTAGGTATGATTTTTTTAGGCTGAATTTTACAAATCGTGGGCGAGGCTTAAGAGGTTAATCTGGTTTCCAATATTGAACAATTTCACTACAAGAACTCACTGATGTGGTTAGCAGCATGAAATGTTCCTCAAGCCTAGTAGACATTATACCAACTTCTTTGTTTAAAATGTTCTTGGGTCTATGAGTACATTGGTTCTCCCTATACTTAACATCTCTCTGCCATCTGGTTGTGTCCCATTATATTTTAAACATGCAGTGGTTCAGCCACTACTAAAGAACTTATCTGGATCATTGATTCTGGCAAATTCTAGGCCCCTTTTGAAAATGCTTTTTCTCTCAAAAATTTTAGAAAGGTTGTTGCTAAGCAGCTCAATGCTGTCCTGATTACATACAACATCTTAGACATATTTCAATCTGGCACTCAATAGAAACCATTCTTCTTAGAATATCTAACAATTTGTTAATGTCCTCTGACAAGGGCCAATGCTCGGTTCTGGTGTTGCTGGACCTTATCACTGCTTTTGATACAGTGGACCACAACATCATGCTTGATAGACTCAAGTATTGGGTTGGTATCTCAGGGAGTGCCCTGGATTGGTTCACATCTTATCTTTCAGATATACATTTTTGAGAAATCTTGGTGCAAAAATCGGCGCATGGACCCTTTTATTCGCTGTTAAACTAGCAGAAGTGAATTTGGACATGCCCAAAATGCACTTGTGCCAAGCGCTTCATGCCATGTGCTTAGATCATTAAAATAGGGCCCCATATCATTGCAGAGAGTATGACTCCAATATACATCATGTCTTGTCTGGTCAACTTCATCTAATTAGTGAACAGGGGTGGGGTGGCAGTCAGGAGAGTCAGGAGTTTTCCCAGTAGACCGGTAGTGTTTTGAGGCCATGAGGGCCAGTGTGATAATAGTTACACATTGAAAGTTCTTAGCAATACCATCTGGCGGCCTGGCCACTCCACCCCTATTCGTGAACATACATCCATTCCTGCATTTCAGGCCTGCAATACATTCCAAGAAAAGTCTGGACGGGACAATTCAGGGCCAGGAAAGAGGTACAAACCATGAAAAAAGGCAGAAACGTTGAGGAGCAAAGATGGGCAGAGGATTTCCAGTGTCAACAAATGAGAAATGTTAAAAAATAATGTTCCTCAAAGACAGGTTGGAAGGACTTGGCATATTCCTCCCTCCACATTGCATGAAATCATTATAAGATTCAAGGAATCTGGAGGGATCTCAGTGCGTAAAGGGCAAGGGTGCAAGCCTATGTTGAACACCCGTGATCTCAGGGCTCTCAGACGGCACTGCATCAATAACCGTCATTCATCAATAACTGACGTAATGACATGGGCAATGGATTACTTTGACAAAACTTTGTCAATCACTACAATATAGAGTTACAGTGCCTTGCGAAAGTATTCGCCCCCCGTTTCGACCTTTTGCCACATTTCAGGCTTCAAACATAAAGATATAAAACTGTACTTTTTTGTGAAGAAGCAACAACATGTGGGACACAATCATGAAGTAGAACAAAATTTATTGGATATTTCAAACTGTTTTAAAGCTGCATTGTGTAAGATCTGCTCCCATCTACTGGTGAAAATGTGTATGACAAGCAACGCGTTATACCAGCAACGTGAACCTGGATTTTATTTTTTTCTTTCAAAACAATAGCGCTCGTTTTGATTCATTGCAATAATCATTGTTAATTCACTACACAGCCCGTGAATTATAAACAAATGCAATTGTATTGTGTGTAAAGAAACAATAAGAGCATGTGATAGCAAAAATAATTATTTAACATGTTTTATTAATAAAAGTAACAAATATGTTTTACATACAATTTGATTGAATATATTGGCATTGTCTCATGTGAAAACATGATTACATTTGAAAAAAATTCACTAGAGTCTGTTTTAAACAAACAGAATACTAATTTTAGCAAAACATGAACATGGACACTACCTATGCAATGAATAAACAATCATTATTGCAATGAACCACGAGCGCTATTATTTTGAAACGAAAAATCCCAGTTTGTGTTGCCAGGCGAACGTTCTTGCCTACTTTACAGGTTGAGCCAGTGCTACTATTGCATGTCCTTGAGAACAGGCATGATCTAACATCTTCAACAGACTTTGAAATTTCCTGTCATGACTTTGAAAGATTCTGTTGTGAAGAAGTTTAAAGCCGGATTTGGATACAGAAAGATTTACCAAGCTTTAAACATCCCAAGGAGCACTGTGCAAGCAATAATATAGAAATGGTAGTAGTATCAGACCACTGCAAATCTACCAAGACCTGGCCGTCCCTTTAAACTTTCAGTTCATACAAGGAGAAGACTGATCAGATATGCAGCAAAGAGGCCCATGATCACTCTGGATGAACTGCAGAGATCTACAGCTGAGGTGGGCTAGTCTGTCCATAGGACAACAATCAGTCGTATACTGCACAAATCTGGCCTTTATGAAAGAGTGGCAAGAAGAAAGCCATTTCTGAAAGATATCCATAAAAAGTGTAGTTTAGAGTTTGCCACAAGCCACCTGGGAGACACACCAAACATGTGGAAGAAGGTGCTCTGGTCAGATTGGACATTTTGGCCACAATGCAAAACGTTATGTTTGGCGTAAAAGCAACACAGCTCATCACCCTGAACACACCATCCCCACTGTCAAACATGGTGGTGGCAGCATCATGGTTTGGGCCTGCATTTCTTCAGCAGGGACAGGGAAGATGGCTAAAATTGATGGGAAGATGGAGCCAAATACAGGACCATTCTGGAAGAAAACCTGATGGAGTCTGCAAAAGACCTGAGACCGGGACGGAGATTTGTCTTCCAACAAGACAATGATCCAAAATATAAAGCAAAAGCTACAATGGAATGGTTCACAGACAAACATTTTCAGGTGTTAGAATGGCCAAGTCAAAGTCCAGACCTGAATCCAATCGAGAATCTGTGGAAAGTGAAAACAGGAAACTGCTGTTCACAAATGCTCTTCATCCAACCTCACTGAGCTCGAGCTGTTTTGCAAGGAGGAATGGGCAGAAATTTCAGTCTCTCGATGTGCAAAACTGATAGAGACATACCCCAAGCGACTTACAGCTGTAATCGCAGCAAAAGGTGGCGCTACAAAGTTTTAACTTAACTCAATGTTTCAGTTTTTTATTTGTTAAAAAAGTTTGAAATATCCAATAAATTTAGATCCACTTCATGTTTGTGTCCCACTTGTTGTTGATTCTTCACAAAAAATTACAGTTTCATATCTTTATAATTGAAGCCTGAAATGTGGCAAAAGGTTGAAAAGTTCAAGGGGGCCGAATACTTTCGCAAGGGACTGTACATACACAAATGCCATTTAAAATTTTACTGTGCAATGAAGAAGCCATATGTGTACCATGTACAGAGATCTCAACTTTTCTGGGCTTGGAGCAGCCGTGGTCGGGGGATCTTAATTTGGGGACACCGGGCTCACATTAATTTCAGGACCAGAGTGAATGGATTTTAATTGGGGACGCCGGGCTCGCATTATTGTCTGAACTGGAGAAACAGAACGCTATCACACAATAGGTTTGATACACTACACGCCATTCCATTCACTTCTGTCCTGAACATAATGTTTGCATTTTACTAGCGTATGTTTCACACAGCTTAGGACATGTTATTTAACATTCATCATCATAACAGTATTTGGCTGTGTATCAGTTTAGCTAACTAGACAACATCAAGCATAAATGTAATCAATTAAGCGATAAGCTTTTAACTTATAAACATATGTATATTTTATGTGCTGCCACCTTTATCTCCTTAATAATACCGAAATATGGTACCATTGGGTATCAGTCTCAAATTCCAGGTATCAGTATTTGTATTGGTATCGGTTCAAATGCGAATGGTACCCAACCCTACTAACAGAAAAAATAGGATATCTCTTTAAAGGGATTAGAACTCACAACTTACTAAATGGTAAATGTACAGTACTTGCATCTAGCAATCTTAAACACTACCCCACATCTGCTGTGAGCATTTCCTTGAAAAAAAACAGATGTTTTGAGGGAGTGTTCCAATTTTTCGCGTATCTCAATGAGTACAAATTAATTCAACTGTAAAACACTTGTTGGTAGAACCCAACCTACAAAACACTAGAAACTTGTATTCTAAAACTCAGTTGGTAGACACCAATCTCCAAAATAACAAAACGCTAGCACTCACAGCAAACTCAGTGAAGAAACATGCAATTTAGTATGACACCAGACAGACAAAAATTTATGAAAATGAACAAGCAAACAGGGGTAGACTATATACATACAGTAATGACCTAAGGGGAACCAGGTGTTGTTATGGTTGTACTATAGATACATATACAGGAGGCAGATGTAGGTCGGAAGATTTAATAATTCCACAAGGATACACAGACAGCGTTTCGGTTCTGGTAACTGGTGCTTTTAACAACAGGTAACTGCAAGTAATATTTCACAAATGATATTTAACAGAAGGCTTATAAACCCATTTGGGAATAATCTAATCACAGAAATGACTATCACCTGTGTGCGTAAAGGCAGCATAGAGGATGCTGCCTTTACGCATATACAGTGGGTATAGAAAAGAAGCACCCCCTCTAAAATAATCACATTTTGTTGCTCTGCAGCCTGAAATGAAAATGGACAGACACAGTTTTTGTTTCATTCAGCTGTATGTACAACTCATAACATCCAAGTGAAAGATATAATACCAAATTGTCAGGAAAAAAATAATTTACAAATTAAAAAACAGAATCACTGTGTTGGAAAAAGAATCACCCCCTCTTAAAAATAACTTGTAAACCCAACCAGGTGTAGTGAATCACCTTCTCAATAGCACACAAAGCAAATTGACTTTCAACTGTGATCAGCTGGGGTCATTTTGATTAGCTCAGCATGAAACAAGCTTATCCTGAAGCATCTCAGGAGCCAGGAGGAAACTGGTCAGAGAGGCTACCAAGAGGCCTACAGCAACTTTGAAGCAGTTGCAGGAATTCATGACAAAGAGTGGTCATTGTGTGTATGTGACAACAATATCACAAATTCTCCACAAATTTGGCTTGTATGGGAGGGTTGCAAGAAAAAATACACTCATAAAGAAAGGCCACATGCAGTCACGACTGAGCTTTGCCAAAACGCACCTTGAAGATTCTAAGGCCACAGGGAAAAAGGTGTTATGGTCAGATGAAACTAAAATTGAATTGTATGGCCTCAACGCCAAGCGATATGTCTGGTGAAAATCCAATACAGCTCACCGTCTAAATAACACCATTCCTACAGTAAAGCATGGAGGTGGTAATATCATGTTATGGGGTTGTTTCTCTGCAGCAGGGACTGGAGCACTTGTCAGGTTAGAAGGAAAAATGGATGTGGCAAAATACTGTCAAATTCTCGAGGAAAACCTGCTGCTCTCTGCCAGAAAGTTGCCAATGGGAATAAGATTTACCTTCCAAGATGACAATGATCCAAATCACACAGCAAAACTGACCACACAGTGGTTGAAGGAGAAAAAGGTGAATGTCCATGCATGGCCTGGTCAGAGCCCAGACTTAAACCCCATTGAAAATCTTTGGAATGACTCCACAAATGGTCACCATCAAATTTTACTGAACTTGAGCAGTTCTGCAAAGAAGAGTGGTCAAATATTGCAAGGTCTAGATGTGTAAAGTTAGTAGAGACATATCCCAACAGACTAAAGGCTGTAATTAAAGCAAAAGGTGGTTCAACAAAATACTGAAACGAGGGGGTGATCCTTTTTCCAACTCTTGATTGTTTTTTATTTTTATTGTTTTTCTGACATGTTGGTGTTATATCTTTTACTTGGATGTTATAAGTTATAACTACAAGAGTAAATAAAGCTGAATGAAACAAAAACTGTGTCTGTCTTCATTTCAGGCTGCAAAGCAACAAAATGTGATTATTTTACAGTGGGGTGATTCTTTTCTATACCCACTGTACCTAGTTAAACATAAAGAAGGCCACTCTCAGTATTCCAGAGACCCAGAGCGCTGTCTGCAACAAGGAATGAGGCTGGATGCAACAGGTGTGACGAATGGAAACCTAACAAGTACAGGAAGTCCTTATATGTCAATTTGGCAGATCATTTCAATACTCATGGATAAGGACAATGAATATGGCCAGTGAAGAGAGCTTGTTAGCCAAAGACAGGTAAGATCCCATCTTCGACAATGGGACAACCTAAGACAGGCACAGCGTGCATCTGGCCAGCAATTAAATTATGTGTATACAGATTGTTGCAGCGTGTTGGGTGCCCAGTCACGGTCCCATGGTG
This sequence comes from Umbra pygmaea, assembly GCA_016801145.1. Lineage (NCBI taxonomy): Eukaryota > Metazoa > Chordata > Actinopteri > Esociformes > Umbridae > Umbra > Umbra pygmaea. The sequence continues at coordinate 844 of JACXGM010013874.1, read as the reverse complement.
AGAACTCTCCAGGTGTTGTGTGTCTGTGTGTGCTCACAAGTGTGTCTGTGTGTGCATGTGCATCTTGGGGGGGCACGCATGTAAAAAAGGGGGCCATGGAACTGATGCATGGCTGATTCCTCCCCTGTAAAAGAAAATATGTTAGTAATTAATCTCTTACCTTTCTCAGGATACTGAACATGAAAATTAAAGTAAACAGTAGCTTCTGGCACTTTTCCTAAGCTCTGTAAAGTATAAACATATTTTTTATACAGTTAAATTGAAACTTTACATATTCAAGATGCCATTTATTGAAAATAGTGAATATAGGGGATTTTTTTAATGCTCTACTACCGACAAATGCAGTCACATATGAGTTGTGACCCTGTACCATGTCTTTAAATATATAGCATTTAGCAGTCTGAAAAACTGTGGGCGAAAGCTGTTGCCCACTCTGACTGTTTTGGATAGCATGCCCTGTAGTCGGGAGTAAAAAGGATACCAATTAATGTGCACTTGTGAAGTTGAAGCATTAATAATTAATGTATTTCCTTTTCTCCCGTTGCAATAGTTTGGGATAAGAACGGAGAAATGCTTAATAAATGCCTATAGAGGATTTATAGAATAGACGTGGTTGGATATTTCCTACTAACTCTCTGACCTCTGAAGATAACTTACATGAATTACTATCCCATTAATCCTCCACCGGAGAATGTTCTGGGAAATGATTTAGAATGTCTATGACAGAACTTAGTAAATGAATAATATTTAATTCCAATTAAAGCGCATCAAAGTACAACTCTTTAACCGGACACAGAATTACACAATTACACCAAGAAATTACATGTCGCTTACACTTCTAAAT
>JACXGM010013873.1:0-16802 GCA_016801145.1 Umbra pygmaea | reverse complement strand
TATTTTAATGAACAAGAAGGAAAATATGCCCCAATCCAGGCTAAAATTTTTGCCTTCAACTTTGAACTACTAACTCTTTCCACACATTTGTTCAACTATCACTTACTTCACAACAGCTGTGTCAGTGGATACATTCACATCTCTTTCCAACGGGCCAGGTTATTGGGTAATGAATGTGTTTTGTCAGCAAGACCGCTAATGTTACTAGTCATACTTTTTCCACTGATCATTGTTACCAGTGAAAGTTATTTTTAGAATACTGTATATCCTGGACAGTGTTATACACTATATAATAATTACAAGCATATATTGTAGTGTTCTTTGTCTTAAGCATATTGTTTGAAACTTTTAGTATTTCAAGTTGTCATTTTTTTTATTAGTTACTGATCATAATGCATCCTGAATACAACTGACGTGTGTTCATAGACCTTTTTTTAAATTGAAGCATTGTAAGACATAGCCCTCCTTATCTTGTAACAACTTGATCATTGACATGCAGATATGAAAGAGGATTCAAACCATGTTGTTTTGGTGTTGTGGTTGCTAGAACGTTCCAGGGTCAATTACACGGCAGTCGAGGGTACAGCCTGTGTATGAGTTGACAGGGCGTTCATAAAATGACAACATGTTTATGGTAGCCAGACTGTTTCTGAATGGACAGCCTGTTTATGAGAAAAGTGTGTTAATAAAGTGAAAAGTTATTAAAGGATGTGACAAACTAGTTGAGCGGACAGCCTGTTCATGAGTTGACAGGAAGTTTACAAATGGACAAATTGTTTATGGTAGACAGACTGTATCTGAGTGGACAGCCTGTTCATGAGTTGACAGGAAGTTTACAAATGGACAAAATGTTTATGGTAGACAAAATGTATATGAGTGAAAAGCCTGTTTATTAGTGGACAGCCTGGTTTTCCAAGCTAATCAGATCATCAGAAACTCTTGTCAAGAGATGGTAACTCTCATGAATTATTTTTCTTTATATTTTCTGCACTGAAGCCTTTTAGTCAGATCATGTGTGGGATTATACACTCACCAACTATACTTCCACGATTTAATTTACAGCAGCCGCAGTCGGTGGATCGTAATTGGGGAGGACGGGCTCGTATTACGCTCGGGACCGGAGTGTAATACAAGCCCGTCCTTCCCAATTAAGATCCACCGACCACGGCTGATTTACTGGTGCCCGATCTGAACACAAGGAGTCGCTGGAAAGTGACGTGACACGGTAGATAATCCAATTTATCTATCCCAAATCCCAAGCAGTGCTATGCTAATTTGCGCTGCCTTGTGTTGTAGGTCCGGGCAAAGTCGGAGAAGCCATAGTCAGGCCTCGAACCACTGACTATCATGACATAGTTTGTCCTTCTAGGCAGCGACTTAGCCCACGACGCCAAGTGGACCCTTTCTGGTTGTTCTTGACTCTGAAACTAACCCTGCTATCTTTGTGTTGTGCAGGGCAGGTAACAACTGGTGGTGGGTGCCTGTACTGGCACCCCTGGTGGGAGGAGTCACTGGGGCAGCCATCTACAAGGTGTTTGTGGAGCTGCACCACACCTCACCCATGGACCACAGCAGGGAGCCAGAGGCCCAGGCAATCCCTCTGGAAAAACAGAAGAGCCTGGGGCCTGAAGTATGCGTTTGAGGCTTTACGGCTGTGTACTTGTTCACCTGGCAAACCACCGTGACTGGACAAGACGCAGTGGAACATAAGGGCTGAGAAAATGGGGAACAAGTGCTGTTTAGACAGGAGAGGACAAAAGCCTGGTAACTTTCTAAACCGCCCAATTAACAATCTTTCAGACGCTGTCCAGGCAGACTTTTCAAAGTTAAATTGTAGAAGTTAAACAATTGTTAAATATGACAACATATGACTGGTTTAGGATGAATGAGACAGCATAATACAAAGCTGCTTATTGTATAAAAAAAGAAAGTTACACATTGAGATTACTTATCTTACCAATACAGATGTGTATTGTACTGAAGACAAAATGAAAAATGTTTCTAAGGACAGCGCAGGAAAACTGGACACAGGCTTAATTTCTCCCATCTTTTTAAAAAGAAATAGACATTCAGCCATCAATACACAAAAAACAAGAATACAATCATAATGAAAAGACGCAAGGCTTCAGAACAGACTAGCAGCATTGCCAAAGAAAACATGTCTCACACAAACAAACACTCAAGAATATACAGTATACAGTAATACAAACTGCTTTCTTGACATTACTCAGGAAAACAAGTGCTTTAGCCCCATTAGAAACAACACACATCAGCTTCAGTGTTTATGTGGCCTACATGCCCTTTTCGCCACAACCACTCAATCTATGGGTAACAGTTCCATTGCCCAGTGGAAGTTTCTTATTGGGTGGGAAGTGGGGATGTGGATGGTGTGTCCTCACCCTCAACGTCTACCCCCACTTTGTCTCCCTGAGGCCACCAGGCCCTTTGCGGTGCCCCCTCCCTGGGCAGACTGTTTCTTCTTGGGGGTGGGCAGCTTGGCTTTGCTCCGAAAAGCTTTACTTGGGTCCAGCTTGTTGACGGGGGGCTCTCCTACAGGGTCGGCCATATTGGGCTCACAGTGGAACGTCAGGGGTTGGTAGAGAGACGCCCACTGCTGTGGGCCAGAGAGGGATATCACAAACAGACGGCATTACTTCCTGTTGTTAAAATGTTCTCATCCAGGTCTTACATACTTATAGAAATACCTCATTTCATCGACTAGTTTGAAACCCAAACTTACTGTAAATTGGCATGGGAGACAAATGGGAGACAATTTTACACTTCCTGTAAGCTGTTTTAGGCCATACTTATCTGATAAATGAGTACAATTGAAATATAATTTTCTGTACGATCTAGTCATGGTACGTAAGGGTGGCAGGGCAATGAAACTGCAGTTCATGACTTTCCATAGGATCAGCACTTGGGGGCAAATTTCAGCATACCTTAGTCAACATATTCTGTTTTAGACATAATCCTATTTTAAGCATTATCCCCTGATATTTTGTAATCCCCATTTTGTTTTAATTGACGTGGCTGGAAAACCCTCATGCAAAATGTAACCTTGGTATGTTTACCATTACAGCAGCAGTTCCCAAAGTAGCAGTACTGACCCCACATAGGAAAAAAACAGTTGGGTCTATAAAAGCATGGTTACAGAACTAACTTCTTGTAATCATGAAACATATTACATCTTGTTTTAATCCTTGGTGCTTTCTTTACAAATATATGATTATACATTTTTTACTTTAATTACAACTTTTCACATTTGTAATATTTTAACCTTTGCTCCCCATGTGCATTAATGATTACTTTAGTCTTCAAAGTTGATCCAGGAAAAATGGTCAAGCATAAGGATTTGAGCAACTTTGACAAGGGCAAAATTGTGATGGCCAGATTATTGGGTCAGAGCACCTTTGAAACAGCAGCTCTTCTGGGGTGTTCCTGGTCTGCAGTGGTCAGTACCTATCAAAAGTGGTCCATTGATGCATGTGGGGAGTGAAGGCTGGCCCGTATGATCTAATCCAACAGATGAGCTACTGTAGCTCAAATTGCTGAAAAAGTTGCTCTGATAGAAAGTTGTCAGAACACACAGTGCATTGCAGTTTGTTGCATATGGGGTTGCTGTTTTGGCGGCAAAAGCGGGACCTACACAATATTAGACAGGTGGTCATAATGTTATGGCTGATAGGAGTAAGACAATCATATCAAAATGTATTTCACCAGTGCAAGGTTAAGTGTCTTTTTATGAGAAACTCTCAAATTATTATTTGGTAGAAAATTAAATATAATCATGTGTTGTACTTCCTTAATTGCATTAATTGTCTTTTTTGATCATCTGTGATCTGTTGAGTTTTTTGTATTAATACTTGTGAACAATTACCACATATATTTTTGTACCAAATCAAATAGAAAAAAACTGAACAGTGTGGGTTCTATTTTCTTGCGTAAAATGTGTCTCTACCTGGTTAAACAGTGCAAGTTACAGAACTGGATCACCTTTCTGATACATTTCAAACCTAACGCCAGAATGAAATGGTAACAATCTGTAAAAACTATTTTACTGACTTACAGTATTGCTTAAATGAAACACTAGTGAGTCACTATAGTACATTATTTTGTTTAAGGTGTGGTGCCAGACATTTTCATATAGCAAAGGGGTCATGTTCCAAAAACATTGGATCCCCACACATTACTATGTATTATAAATTAAATTTAAAAAGACAATTTCTATTTTTACCTTATATGCAGTGGATCAAATTTTTGGCTGAGCTGATCAGTTTTACGTAAAGGACAGTTAGTAATATCATAATAATCTATGATAATAAACATTTATGTTATATTCACAATGATAGTTACATGTAATTTTAAGAAAAATAGCGCTACTATGTTAGTTCAAGTCCTTTAATTAACTACCGGATGCATGTAAACAACCAGGTAAACAGTCTTCACCCAGTTCCAACAAAATTCATTTATCATTCACCTGAGATAGCCTCATCTAGGGGCTGGTGATATTTTACCTTGGCCTGGGGACTGGGGCCATACGGGGTGAAGAGGTACTGCCACTCTGGTAGGCCCAGGTTAGTAATCATCAGACGGTAGTAGGCGGTAAAGGTTGGCGTCAGGTAGTGCCAGTACAGAGAGCGATCCAGGAACCACACCTCACTCTGCTGGGCCACCACACCTGGAACCAAACATACCGGGAACAAGAAGCAAGGGGGATGCAATTAGGAAGCGCACATTTGACTAGTCTATAATCATGTGGCTTTCCCATATATAATTTAGGATGTTAAATATGTAAAATTTAAATTGACTAAATGTATCATGATTATTTATGTACACAGACTGTATGTGAAATTTAGAAAATACGTACCTTTTTCACAGTTTCTGTAAACAAGGCAGACTTTGCCATTTCCACTACAGGGGTCCAGCTCAAAAATACGGCTCCTGGAATCAAAATGTGGCTCCACTGGGTCACCATTAGACTCTGAAGAAAACAAAATGGGTTAATTATCTGTATATCTTTTGACAACTAGGTAGGACATAACCATTTATTTGAAACACCCAATATTCTCATTAAAAACAATGATTAGATATTTAAACGTCTACGAAGCTGTAAACAGTGTTGTCACCTTCCACCTGGTCCTCGTCCCAGTCTAGATCAGCCAGCGAGGGGGCGTTGGGCAGGGAGAACACGGACATGGACTGGCACAGAGGACGCAGCTTGGCCACAGAGTTGAGCACCATGCATCCTAAAGGCACACACTCATCTGGGGCGGCAGAGTGAAGCAGACACACAAACATGTTCAGTTGTTTGTACGTCTGCGGAGATTGGAACATTTTAATTCACAATTACAAAATACAACAAACAAATTTCATAACAACCAATGCTTTTAAATACTATATTGATGTGGTTGCTTATCTACTTTCATTCATATCAACTTCCAGCTACTAAAGATTTTTGGAGATAGGGATAAAATTCCTGTGATGAATTGCCTTAATATTTGCGAAGAGAAATTTAACACTATATTTTTAACATTAATATGCACCAGAGTTTGTTTTCATATACCTTAAACTACTTCAAGTTATTGTCATCAATTGTGTAGATAACAGACATCCATGTTAGCGACATAACATTTCTCTCAAATAGTCTTATCGAAATGAAAAAGTTCAGTTAAATGACAACAACGTAAACGAAATAGGGGCGGTGGGGCTTGTGACGGTAGTGGGAGGCTGAGCGGGTTGGTTGTTTGGAGGGTGGGAACCTAGTTGTGGTGGTATCAGGGGTGGGGAATATCTGTTTCCATTTTTTATACTTAATAAAACTATAACAACAAAAAAAAAACATTTTAGCTGTGAGGCCAGTTGAATCTGCTGCTAAATTCTGTAAAATTACATTGTTTTGATTTAGAAATTAAAATGCCATTTTCTGGTATCAGCTCATTTTTAATTGAACGTTCCTTAAAAACTTGAGATATCAATGGAAACACTGCATTATTTTAGTGTGGCTTTTTATTGTCCCAGCATTAGGTGCACCTGTGTAATTACCACAATGTTATTGTGTAATGATTTGGGTCTTGATATACCTGTAAAGTGGATTTATTATCTTGGCAAAGGATGCATGCTCATTAACAGAGACTTAAACAAATGTGTCCAATAAAGTTAAGATCAATAATCATGGAACACCGCTTGGATGTATTGTTTCAGCTATGGGACCAACACTTCATATGTTGCATTATACATTTAAAATACAGTTTCTAAATATATCACAGGTGTATGTATATTTGCCAGAACAGTAATAGTCTGTACGATGTACAGGGCCCTTTTCATACTCGTCTACGCTTTGAAATGTCAACCAATCCAGTTGTGGAGAAAAACTGTTTTAAACGTTTTTATTTTAAAAATGACAGTAGAGACATAGAGCCCTAGTGATAACATCTGTGTCACAGTTAGGGAAACCTACTTTCCAGTTTGGCACTCCAGGTAAGGGTAAGGCCATCTATTGTCAGATAGAAGTCTCTGAGGTCCTCGGGAAAAACACAGGCATTTTTCTGTAAACAGCACAACCAATAATTGACAACACAGAATACACTCCCAACAAGAACAACGTGCTCCTCTTGTGTACGATCCATACTTCTAATCTCTTCCGGGACGATTTCTATCAAAAGAGGGGAGGTGTTTGTACCTGTTCCCATGACAGCAGGCTTCGCTTCTCTGCAGGTTCTCTTTCCACAAAACGCACATCCATCACTCCGGGCATACTCTCTAACACAAAAATATAATAACACTGTGAGAATTCACGCAAACCGCACATTACATTTGATGTGAAAACAATCTTCAGGCTATTAGGAGATTCAGGACACGCCACGCTTTCTAACTAGATAACGTTAGCTAGCTATCCGAGCACTGTTGCAGCAACAATATCGATGCACGATAATATGCAACTAGCTACTTTAGCCTGCGAAAGAGAATACTTACCAAGCATTTTGGTGATCCCGAGTGTTAGCTTCTCAGCAACCCCTTTACAGGTTAAACCTTCCTTTAGTTCTTCCATTTCAATAATTAGAAATAGCGGGGTAAAATCAGTTTAATGTTTGACATTCATCGGTTTTCGCGGATGTTACTTTAAATAGCCCCGTGCCTGTACTTTAATTTCTCCCAGGTATGTTGGAGAGCTAATTAAGACGGACGTTTTACAGTTTTGAACAACTCAAAATCACCAAAAATGACGATGCAGTGAGAGCGCAAAGAACTGAATGTCTGTCCAACGCTCCCGTCACGAGAGGTGTAGTAAGGGACCGTCGTAAAAGTTATGGATCATTTTTCACTTTGTTTTTCACAAATGAATGACCCCGGCTAACATATAGTTTGACATTTGACCAAACTTTCACCTGTAGTAACTAGGGCCCTTTAAATTGGAACTATTTCAGCAATCAGTATGAGAAAAAGTCATTGTTTGTTTTGAGTGAATATTATTCACAAATAAATTACTCCTGTAATACAGTTTGACTTTTGACCAAACTTTCACCTGTGGTAACTATAGGGCCCTTTAAATGAGAACTACTACAGCAATCAGTTTGAGAAAAGGTGATTTTGTTTAATTTTTGGAGAATAATTTTCACAAATAAATGACTCCTGCTACCATGTTTGACTTTTGACCAAAATGTAACATGTAGTAACTAGGGCCCTTTAAATGGGAACTATTTAAGTAATTTCCTTTATTTTTGGTGAATATTTTTCAAAAATACAAAGTAACATTTACGACGGTCCCTTACAACACCTATCGTGACGGGCACGTTGGGCAGACATTCAGTTCTTTGCGCACTCCACTGCATCGTAATTTTTGGTGATTTTGAGTTGATCATAACAGTAAAAATTATTTCAAATTAAATAGCTCTAGGAATCATATTAGAGAATCATTTAAACAATCAACGTACTTATTCGTCTTGGGGTACAGTAAACCGTAAATCTTTAAGCTGTATTCTGCTAGCAATACTAAAGATGACATCATAGATTCGGTATAATGACCAAACCTTCAAAATAAAAGCCCAAAAGTCAATGCATATCAAAGTGTGTAATTGCTTAATTAAGATAGTAAACTCTAAACAAAGGCAGGTTTTATGATGTTTTAAACATCTACAAAGAGTGAGTTATGGGGAAAAATAAAATGTATTTGAACAAAGGTTTTAAAAACAACATTTATACGTGCAATATACATTTCGTACTTTCCTATGCAAATTGCAGTATAACACAAAACTTTTCAAACTGTCAACAAGCTTGCTATGGATAATTGTTCACTAGGGTCTATTCTATCAAAATATAGTTGCATATCCTCTGGGACTACATGTGACATAGCCAGCAACACAAAAATATGGACCCATGACTTTCCATTGAACTCAGTATAGACTGGGATTACATATGCAAATGCAACACTACATTTTACATGAGTTATTGAAGTGGCAATTTCTTTGTTTAAAGAACTGAAGTGTTTTAGTGTTAGGGTTATAGTGGAATGACATACGGTGAAGATTTATGCAATCTCAGCCTATACTGAGTTCAATGGGAGAGAGGTATTGGGGTCCATTTTTGTGTTGCTAAAAAAAAGAAATCTGAGTTCTTGTTGACAGCATGTGTTGCCAGAAGAACATTAATAAATCTTTAGACATCCTTGTGATTGGCATGGAGTTTAGCGAATATAATCAGAACAACTGAAAAAAAGGTGTGACCATGATGTCTTCCTACAGTTTATGTCCACTAGAGAGCATGAGATCATCAAAATGTGTAGACAGTCATTCCAAGTTAGTTAGTTTACCTTTATTTTATCAGGCAAGTTGACTGAGAACACTTACTTATTTGCAACAACTGCCTGGGGAGAAGGAATGAGCCAATTGAGAGATAGGGATGATTAGGCTGCCATGATGGTATGAGGGCCAGATAGGAAATTTGTCCAGGACACCAGGATTAACACCCCTACTATTGGTAGAATTCTATGGTAGGTGAATTTTGACAGGGTTGTAAAACAAAAAATCTGAGAGCGCAGGACAAATCCGAGAGGCAAAGATTCAGAAGCAGCCTGAGTGAGAGGAGAAGGTTTGAAGCTGTGAGAAGGAAATCTGTCCAAGCAACAACATATCTGAGTCCAAGCATAAAGTTTGAGCAGAAGCACAGCAAATCCAAGTGTGAGCAGTGGCCGTTTGAGTGTGAGAGCAAGGTTTTGAGGGAAATTATTACAAAATCTGAATGTAATATTAATGAGAAATGCTCTGCAATTGAAAGAACGGGTGTAGTGGCTATTTGTCCATAAACTTTAACAAAAACTAATAATAACAAACTTCTCAAATGGCCACTTGAGGCTACGTCAGGGTTAGGCTTTACGCAGGTTCAGAGGTACAAAGCAAAAGTGTCCATAACATGATTGAGTTTAAGGAGGTTTATTCACACACATAAGCAAGCTCAAAGACATTTCTGCTGCCTCTCTCACGCTGGTAAAAAACCATATGCCCTCGAGCCTGAAGTACCTCCCACTTTGACCTACAAATGAACATAACACCATGTGACCAATAAACAACAATACAAGTAAAGCATAAATACAAAATAAATTAGGCTATAAATTAACTCAAGCCCAAAATAAAATATAGCTCCAACAATGGGCTCTTGAATAAAGATAGGAATAAAACCCCATAGGAAGACAGCTTATACAGTTGAGCTCATACATGTACATACCCTTGGCAGATCTTGTGAAATATTGGCCATTTTTGAAAAACTGATCATGCAGAAAACCTTTATTATATTAAGTGTTCAGGTATGGCCATTAATTATCACATAATTGTGTGTGCCCTTTTTAAATTATAATGATAACTGAAATGATTAAGGCTTCTCTGCATTAGAGGGTATAATATTCCAGATGCCTCCACACTACCTCCTTATAAAAGATGCACAACAAGGAGATACTTGAACAAAAGTAGGCTGCACAGTCAAGTTGCCAGAAAAAAAGTGGTTATTGCCCCAACACCCAGAGTTTGAAATGAAGGGGGTCTGGGGGGGGTCCAGGACCCCCCATAATTCATTAGGGACCCCCCATAAAATTGATGTGTTTTTAGTTTTAGGGTCCCAGATAAATGTATTTTACCATTGTATATAAAATTTTAGCCCCCCCAAAGTAATAAATCATTGCAACCCATGCCAACACCACAAAACATCCAACTTAAAATATGCCTAATAGCATCTAGACAAACCTCTAAACTTCTGGAACAAAGTAATTTGGTGATGAGACCAAGATTGTACTTTATGTTAACAACCATAAATGCCGGAGGAGTCAACCAGGCCTATGACAAGAAGTACAAAATCCCTACAGTGAAGGATGGAGGTGGCTCTCTGATGTTGTGGGGGTGTGTGCTTCAGCGGCATAGGGAATTTGCCAAAATGAATGGCAAGATGAATCGCAGCATGTTATCACAAAGTATTGGAGGACAATTTGCGTTCATCTGCCCGCAAGCTTTCCATGATCCAAGGCCAAGTTGACCCTTCCGTGGGTACAGCGTAAAAGGTTTTGGAGTGGCCATAACAGTCTCCTGACCTCAAAATTGGTGGTTGATGAGGTGGGCTTTCCCCCTCACTGTGTAAAGAGCATTGGGTACTTTGAAAAGCGCTATATAAGTTGAATTAATTATTAATATCACTGAGCCTCTGAAACGTGCAGTTCATGCAAGACAACCCAGCAATTTATGGGACCTGGATCATTTTTGCCAGAAGAATGTCTAGCTTTACCACCTAAAAAAATAAAGGGCCTCATCCCTAACAATCACAAAAGACTGCAACCCGTCATTGATGCTAAAGGGGGCAATACACAATATTAAGAACTAAGGTTGTGCAAACTTTTGAACGGGGACCATCTCATTCTTTTCTTTATTGCTTTATTTTGTTTAATGATTGTGCTATTCTTCGATGCCTTATAAAGTAGTTTACTTTGAATCGCATTAAAAGTAAAGTGTTTTGCCTGAACACTCATGTTTTTTTTAAAGAATGGTACACATGTTGGGGATTTGCATATTGGGCAGCATTGCAGGACAGTCTACGTCATGATAGTCAGTGGTTCGAGCCTGACTATGGTTCTACGTCTTTCCGTGGACCTCTAGCACAAGGAGTTAAATGTCAGTTGCATGGTTTCAAACATACCTTTTCTGACATCTCTGCCAAAGAGTAGGAAAAGCCAGTTTGTGCGCTTCTTACTGGCCATTGTGCTGGTGAGATGGTGCGTTCAAGTTGTCAGAAAATGCAGGCTCATCTATAATGGTGATGAATCAGGGATGTGGACAGAGCACAGGTTTGGGTTGGTTCCCTCCTGTGGTCAGGTTTGGACATTTATCCATTATGCATTTCATGTATTGGGACTTCATCTCACACCAGTCTTGTGTTGCACTAAGTAAGCATTAACACACGACAGACGTGCGTTGCCAGGAATAACCGCACACGTCAGTAGTGTAGAAAGCCACGAGGCTGAAAGCCGCTTTCACTGCGGAGGTGTGCGGTTATTCCCTGGCAACGCCCAGTCTGGAGTGTGTTAATGTGCTTATAAAACGGTTGCCAGCATTTTATTTGTGAAAACTAATGTTTTAATTAGTATTTTTAGCGAAAGAAAATGGTCACGAGGCGTGCAGTTATCGTGAAACATTAACGTACCCCCCACCACTCCTTTTACTGTTGCCATGTTAGTACGCCACAAATCAAGTAGTTCCTATAAAACGGATCATTTAGATCGTTTATAACAAGGTCTGAACACTTATGTACAGTTTCATTTAATTTAAATGGCATTCGTTAGCCAGTTTGCTTTTGTGATGCATTTTTTATGCAATTCAAATGTTTAGGTGATACAGACCTTACTGTCAACATCAATCAGCCTGCTAGCAACTGTACTGACGACACTATGGTTAACGCAGTCAAGCCAACATCTGTGCAGTTTTGCATTGTAAGCGCGTTTCTTTGAATATTGTTTCTGGACTTTTATATACAGTGCCTTGCGAAAGTATTCAGCCCCCTTGAACATTTCGAACTTTGGCCACATGTCAGGCTTCAAACATAAAGATAGAAAACTGTAATTTTTTGTGAAGAATCAACAACAAGTGGGACACAATCATGAAGTGGAACGAAATTTATTGGATATTTCAAACTTTTTGAACAAATAAACAACTAAAAAATTGGGCGAGCAAAATCATTCAGCCCCTTTACTTTCAGTGCAGCAAACTCTCTCCAGAAAGTCAGTGAGGATCTCTGAATGATCCAATGTTGACCTAAATGACTAATGATGATAAATAGAATCCACCTGTATGTAATCAAGTCTCCGTATAAATGCACCTGCTCTGTGATAGTCTCAGAGGTCCGTTGAAAGCAAAGAGAGCATCATGAAGAACAAGGAACACACCAGGCTGGTCCGAGATACTGTTGTGGAGAAGTGGGCGAGTCTGTCCATAGGACAACAATCAGTCGTATACTGCACAAATTTCAAGCTTCAAACATAAAGATATGAAACTGTAATTTTTTGTGAAGAATCAACAACAACTGGGGCACAATCTTAAAGTGGAACGAAATTTATTGGATATTTCAAACTTTTTTAACAAATAAACAACTGAAAAATTGGGCGTGCAAAATTATTCAGCCCCCTTAAGTTAATACTTTGTAGTGCCAACTTTTGCTGCGATTACAGCTGTAAATCGCTTGGGGTATGTCTCTATCAGTTTTGCACATCGAGAGACTGAAATTTTTGCCCATTCCTCCTTGCAAAACAGCTGGAGCTCAGTGAGGTTGGATGGAGAGCGATTGTGAACAGCAGTTTTCAGTTCTTTCCACAGATTCTCGATTGGATTCAGGTCTGGACTTTGACTTGGCTATTCTAACACCTGGATATGTTTATTTGTGAACCATTCCATTGCAGATTTTGCTTTATGTTTTGGATCATTGTCTTGTTGGAAGACAAATCTCTGTCCCAGTCTCAGGTCTTTTGCAGACTCCATCAGGTTTTCTTCCAGAATGGTCCTGTATTTGGCTCCATCCATCTTGCCATCAATTTTAGCCATCTTCCCTGTCCCTGCTGAAGAAAAGCAGGCCCAAACCATGATGCTGCCACCACCATGTTTGACAGTGGGGATGGTGTGTTGAGGGTGATGGGCTGTGTTGCTTTTACGACAAACATAACATTTTGCATTGTTGCCAAAAATTTCGATTTTGCTTTCATCTGACCAGAGCACCTTTTCCCACTTGTTTGGTGTGTCTCCCAGGTGGCTTGTGGCAAACTTTAAATGACACTTTTTATGGATATCTTTCAGAAATGGCTTTCTTCTTGCCACTCTTCCATAAAAGCCAGATTTGTGCAGTATACGACTGATTGTTGTCCTATTGACAGACTCGCCCACCTCAGCTGTAGATCTCTGCAGTTCATCCAGAGTGATTATGGGCCTCTTGGCTGCATCTCTGATCAGTCTTCTCCTTATATGAGCTGAAGGTTTAAAGGGACGGCCGGGTCTTGGTAGATTTGCAGTGGTCTGATACTGCTTCCATTTCAATATTATTGCTTGCACAGTGCTCCTTGGGATGTTTAAAGCTTGGGAAATCTTTCTGTATCCCTGACCATGCATTTATACGGAGACTTGATTACACACAGGTGGATTCTATTTATCATCATTAGTCATTTAGGTCAACAATGGATCATTCAGAGATCCTCACTGAACTTCTGGAGGGAGTTTGCTGCACTGAAAGTAAAGGGGCTGAATAATTTTGCTCGCCCAATATGTCAGTTGTTTTTTGTTAAAAAAGTTTGAAATATCCAATAAATTTCATTCCACTTCATGATTGTGTCCCACTTGTTGTTGATTCTTCACAAAAAATTACAGTTTTCATTCTTTATGTTTGAAGCCTGACATGTGGCCAAAGTTCGAAATGTTCAAGGGGGCCGAATACTTTCGCAAGGCACTGTACATCAACTGAGTAGAGAGAGTTACAAAATTCAAGTTCAGAGAGGCTAGACTGGTCAGTCGCTGATGTGCTTTCTTCACCCCTGTGAGGCAGGCTACTCTTGATACTCAAACATGAACAGTTAGGCGGCAACTATTTTGCTAATTTGAAAACCTGACAGACACAAACCAACTAAAGTAATACATACAATTTAGCAAAAACTGGATAAAACAAAAGCTTTCTAGGACCAAATGATGTGAAAACAATAAATAGTAGTACAAGCAAAATAAAGTGTAAAGCTTTATTGTTTCAGAAAATGCAAATTGAAATAACATTAGTTTGTATAAGAAATCATATGTATAAATATACCACATCACAAAGCATTGAAAGGAGAATTTTCCCAAAAATTTTTGTTTTGTCAAATAAACGTCTTACTTCGTATTTAGTCATATGAATAAGCGTTCAATCAACTCTTAGCACTTAATTTAGCTCATGAATTTATTTATACTTATTTGGTTTAAGGGCCCATTGGTAGTCATTGGCATAGTTCATGATCTGAGTCAGGGCATTCAGTATCAGGATGTCCATGTCGTTTTTCAGGTGAGTCTCCTCATGGTAGTTCTTCACTGGCAGGATGTTGTTCATGGGAATACCCAGTGCATTACTGCACATCTGCATCTGAGAAATGTTGGAGAAAAAAAGCATCTTATGCATGACCTGATTTAGAAAAACATCTGCTGTTGCTAAACTAACCGATTACACAGATGGAACAGGGACTGTATTTTTGTATTTGAAAAATGAGAAGCATGAAATCAGCTCGCAAACCTTCCATCTATTGGCCTACTGTATCACACCAGTATACTGACTCAGTTGTTTTAATTGAAGAATGTGAGCTACATAAAACACAAGTGGCAATGCTCTTTAATGGCGTTGCAGGAAAATGTTGTTAATGACAATAAGGCACACGTGTGTGCATTTAACAAGTTACACCATATTGTGGCTTTATAATTAGGGCTTCTGCTTTTTGTTTTTTAATTTTTTCAAATTCTGGCCTATATTTATTATTTTTTCAAATTCTGGCTTCAATAGTTTTTTTTCATGTGTTTATTTGATACATTAAAGTTGGGTTTTTCCAGTGCCTTCAACTTTAATAATACCAAATAAATACCATAACCAGGTTTTAATACCGGTGGTTCAAACTTTAATAAAACTAGTGATTTGTGTTTGCTATTTAAAGCTCCAGACCCCTAAACACTTAAGTCATTGTGACGATCATGTTTCCGACATTATAATCACTAAAACACCTTCTCCATGCGTTCTGAAGTTCCCAAATTGGCCAGCAAATGTCTCTGCATTTTCTACCAGTGACGTCACTGGTAGAACTTTTTAAAACTACAGTTACATCGAGGGGAGGTATTCATTGACTTCCTGATATTTTTTTTGTGCCCCTGAATAAAACTTTGTAGTTAGTTTGAGAATACATTCTTCCATTAGATACATAGTTACATTTGATTTCAGAGGATTTTTGCTTCCTACAACTGGGCGGCAGTGGCTCAGTGAGTCAAGTAGGTTGTCTAGCAACCGGAAGGTTGGTGGTTCGATCCCCGGGTCCTCCTGACCAAGTGTTGAGGTGTCCATGAGCAAGACACCTAACCCCAGCTGCTCCCGACAAGCTGGCTGGCGCCTTGCATGGCTGACACCGCTGTCTGTGTATGAATGTGTAAATGAATGGGTGAATGTGAGGCTCTGTTAAGCACTTTGGGGGCCATTGTTGGTCAGAAAAAGCGCTATATAAATGCAGTCCATTTACCATGAAATACTATTATTATTGATTGATAATATCCAACCCTACGTTGAGTTGGAATACAGTGAGGAAGAAATATGGGAAGGGCTCCTGTCCAACTTTATTGATTGAATCTATCTAGCTGCTGCTTTGCAAGTGGCCACCAGTCAAGCTCTCAATGGCAACAGAGACGGAAAATCTTTTGTTGTAAAGAGTGAGACAGGGAAATCTCCAGCCAAGAAGATGATTACATCTGTTTGTTAGATCAACTGAGCGCCATCTTGGGAAAACAGTCTCTACCAGTCGTACCACAAATGCCATGCTACAGTGCCTTGCAAAAGTATTCGGCCCCCTTGAAAATTTTGACCTTTTGCCACATGTCAGGCTTCAAACATAAAGATAGAAAACTGTAATTTTTTGTGAAGAATCAACAACAAGTGGGACACAATCATGAAGTGGAAAGAAATTTATTGGATATTTCAAACTTTTTAAACAAATAAACAACTGAAAAATTGGGCGAGCAAAATTATTCAGCCCCTTTAGTTTCAGTGCAGCAAACTCTCTCCAGAAGTTCAGTGAGGATCTCTGAATGATCCAATGTTGACCTAAATGACTAATGATGATAAATAGAATCTACCTGTGTGTAATCAAGTCTCCGTATAAATGCACCTGCTCTGTGATAGTCTCAGAGGTCCGTTGAAAGCACAGAGAGCATCATAAAGAACAAGGAACACACCAGGCAGGTCTGAGATACTGTTGTGGAGAAGTTTAAAGCTGGATTTGGATACAGAAAGATTTCCCAAGCTTTAAACATCCCAAGGAGCACTGTGCAAGCGATAATATTGATTTGGAAGGAGTGTCAGACCACTGCAAATCTAGCAAGACCCGGCTGTCCCTCTAAACTTTCAGCTCATACAAGGAGAAGACTGATCAGAGATGCAGCCAAGAGGCCCATGATCACTCTGGATGAACTGCAGAGATCTACAGCTGAGGTGGGCGAGTCTGTCCATAGGACAACAATCAGTCGTATACTGCACAAATCTGGCCTTTATGGAAGAGTGGCAAGAAGAAAGCCATT
>JACXGM010013872.1:0-22621 GCA_016801145.1 Umbra pygmaea | reverse complement strand
ACTGCATTCAACTGCACATTCAACTGCACTTTTCTATCTTTCTCCCTTACCCGACCCATTGTGTTATTCTTGTGTATTTGTATTCATGTGTAACTCTGTCTGTACTTGCACCTTTGCTTTATCTTGGCCAGGTCGCCGTTTTAAATGAGAATTTGTTCTCAACGAGCTCACCTGGTTAAATAAAGGTTAAATAAAAAAAAACAGACAGTCGTCAATTCAATTTTTTATTTAAAGCCAATTGAATCTTATCAGTTAACGGTTAATAATCGGATAACGAGTTGCAGTTGTCGGTCGGGAAAATTACCCGAAATGAGCATCCCTACTTATGAGCTAGAACATTTAATCATTAGGACACTACAGAAATGGCAGATGAAAATGTTGCTTTGCAGTTGTACTGTATATGAATAATTTATCATAAATCAGTCATTTCCAACAGAGATAGACATTTTTAAGACTGTTAATGTCTTGGATATTTTTCTTCATACATTTAATGAAGCCTTGGTGAAAGAAAGTATACATTTTTGTCAAAACCTTAACATTTCTGGGTACCCCAAACGTCTGAACACAAAGGGACGTGTAATATATATTTGTTATGCTGTAAAACCAGCCTCATATGAGGTTTTATGGAATTCAATGATGTAGAGTAAGGCAGTATAAATAAGGAAGTATAAATTGCAATTATTAGACTGTTGGGGAACAGTGAAGAATCACGCTTTTGTGAAAATTCTATGAAAGTATTGAACCTTATCTATCACATTATTCGCTTTTTCTTATGGACCAAAAACACCAAGCCCTAAAATATTCACTTTCTATGACAGAGAATAGTATTTGTAACAAATGGTAAGTACTTAACAGAAATTCAAAAGCATCAATGACATTAATTTTTTTTTTTACTGTATAGCACCCACACCCATTGCCAACCTTCAGAATATAAAAGAATAAGGTCTAAATTAGATCGTTTTTTCTGGATAGTTAGTCCACTATTATTATTATTACATCATGCTGGCTGAACTATATATAGAGTCGTATGCAAAATTTTAGGCACCCCTGACAATTTCCATGATTTTCATTTATAAATAATTGGGTGTTTGGATCAGCAATTTAATTTAGATCTATCAAATAACTGAAGGACACAGTAATATTGCAGTAGTGAAATTAGGTTTATTGGATGAACAGAAAATGTGCAATATGCATCAAAATAAAATTAGACAGGTGCATAAACTTGGCCGCGGTCCTGCCTGGTGTACAGTGAACCCTCGCTATATCGCGGTTCACCTTTCACGGTCTCGCTGCTTCACAGATTTGCATTGTGTTCTGCATTCTGATTGGCTAAACAGTCTCTCCGCTTCTTCTCTACCTGTGTGTCAACTGTATGTACACACCGCCACAGACCAGAGCCATAGAGAGAGAGAGTTGCGTCAACTCCGTTCACTTCATCTGTCAGTTTTTTTTACAGCAATGGCGGATCATGGAGACCCTCAACAGTTCCAAACAAACTGAGATACTACCCGTGTCGCCGTACAGAAGCATTGTTTTATCAGCTCCTTACTGAGGTAATAACTTTAAAATCCGAATTACTTTTTAAACCTGCATTGCAGACACATTTTAGCTGACGTTGTTGAGCGTAAGTTTATAAAATCAACGAATTTAAATGTTTGAGGAAAACTAGCTAACTTCAATAGTTAACAATCAATTTACAGCACTTGAAACAGCTTTCATATAATAGATTATACCAAAAATCGCTCTTGTTACAGCTGCTCCCATAGACTTCAATGTATTAAAATCATACGCTTGTAACTTTTTAGAGACGCATGAACCACGTGACCGTACCATGTGACATTATAATTTTTTACCCTCCATTGACACAACTCTCTCTCTCTATGGCTCTGCCACAGACTTGAGCTTCCAAAGATACCAGAACTCATTCATTTTCAATGGAAGTCAGCTTCTTTCAGCTGCAAGGACCGGCAAAATCAGTCGGCGTCGCGTTTTGGGCGTGTTGAGCGACCAGAGCGTCAAGCAGAAAAGTTAAAGTTTGTTCAACTTCATGGTAATGAGCTATGACGCGGTTCAGCGGCTAACGACCAGCAACCAATCGAAATATAGACATCCTTTGATGACGGTCCTGGAGTGTGTCATAAACCCAACTCTCCGAGTCCGACATCGACGTCTTCTGCGCAAATACAATAAGGCAGCACCAAACACAACAACTTCCCGATGATCCATAATGATCCAGTGATACACATATGAGGATGAGTTCAACTCTTATTGGAAATATGTTCCCTCGATTTAAGCGGGAATGCAATTCATTTGATATATTTAAGGCTACGTATGCTAGTTCTGCCCTATTTTTACAGTCTGATCATACCACGTCAGAGCGGCCAAAGCGCCCAAAGCGTCTAAGCTTCCCTATACTTTTTTGACAAGCGTCCTTAACAGGGCATCCATAGCTTCTTTGGAAGCTCAAGTCTGTGGCGGTGTGTACGTACAGTTACGTTGCGGTTTATACACGGCTCAGTCAGAAGAGCAGTGAAATACACGTGAGTCACTATTTGTCCTACTGTACTTTGTAATTTTTTTCATAATCATTTTTCATTTTCTCCCATTCTAATCCAATGACTGGGGTCGCGGTGTGGCGGTTGTGATCTCTGCAATTTGAAGCCTTCTGTTTGTATTGATGATTAAAATTATTATTTTACAGTACAGTAGTTTTTGTAAAAAAAACTTTAAACAGTACTTTTATTTGTTAAACAAATGCTTGGGCCTGTAAAAATGTTTTGTTCTTTAGTTTCAATGTATTATGGAGTATTTCATTGTATAATAATTGTAAAAAGATTAAGGTTACTACTTCAAGGACTTCGCATATCACAGGGTCTTTTTGGACCGTAACCCCCGCGAAAAACGAGGGTTCACTGTAATTCGCATTATAATAATAATAATAATAATAATATGCCTATTTGACCAACATTGGAATGGTTTTCTAAGATTTTATATTTATAACCTGAATAATTACATAGCCTATATCACCTTGCACTTACCCTATAGTCAATATCCGATCAATATTTTTATCACAATCATATTTTTGCAACTTCAGATCTTCCCTGTTTATATGTTTGACCATTATGCTAAATATTAATCTCTTACTTTCATGCTAAATATTAATCTCTTATATTACAAAAACTGTTCGCATCAGATATTAATCGTAATAAGTCCCAAAGTCAGTTATGAACCGTCCCAGACATATTTTTATTGTCCCTGGGAAGACTGGACGCCGTGTATTTCGAGCCCTGCTTGAATCACGAACGGCACTCACCGAAAAGGCCCGGCCATACTTGAGAACCACTGGAGCAGGGGGGGCCTCCAGTGCCCTACTTTCAGGGAGAGGGCCTGCGATCACTGGCCTTATAAAGGAAACATGAAACACGGAGATCATTTTATAATTGACCAGCAGTTGTAACATATATGTCACCTCGTTGACCCTCCTCAGGACTTTAATTGGCCCCATAAACTGCAGACCTAGCTTTCAGCATGGCAGGAGGCATGTTCCTGGTCGAGAGCCAGACCCAGTTAACTGGTGCGAACACTGGCGCCAAACTGTGGCGGCAGTCAGCTTGACACTTCTGATACTGCACAGTGTGCTGAAGCTGTATGTGGGCAGCATACCAAGTTTCCTCAGCGAGCTGGAACCAGTCATCCACCCCAGTGGCCTCCGTCTGGTTTGGATGCCATAAGGGCCAGGACTGGCTGGTAACCCAATGCACACTGGAAATGGGTCAGGTTAGTAGAGGAATGGCAAGGAGTGTTTTGGGCATATTCTGCGTAAACCAAACTGCTGAACACTCCCCTGGCCGGTCCTGGCAGTACAACCTCAGAACCTATCCACCCCCTGATTGACCCTTTCCTGATCGTGACCCCCAAACATTCCATAAGTGCCTTACAAATTTGGGAAGTAAACTGGGGACCCCTGTCACACACAAAAAAGCTTCCGCGGTCTGCAGGGCCGTGGGAACCCCGGGGAGTAAAAGCAGGCGGCAGGCTTTGGAGAACCTATCCACAACAACCATGATTGCAGTGTTACTCTGTGAGGGAGATCAGTACTGAAGCCAATAGACTAGAGGTCTGCTAATTATTTGGACTGGCCGATTAATTATGGCCGATTAGGAGTTTTCAAAATAATTATTAATCAGCATTTTTGTTTGCAGATTATGGCCGATACTTTTTTTGGTGAGAAACCACTTCCTCTAGTGTTACAATTCGATAGCAAATCACGTGAAAACTGCGTGCAGCCAGCGCATCTGTCGTGAGCTAGTCTGGAGGAAATTGTCATTGCAGAGAAGCCATGGTAAGTTTGTAGTTAGCATGAAAGGGGATCAATTAAAATCAGTCGCATATAATCACTTGTTAGCTTCACATTGTTAATATTAGTCTAGAATAATGGGTAAAGATTCACTGCTTTCGTTCCGACAGAACTGTTCCTATTTTTTTATCAACCAAAACTTTTATCCGTTCTTTTTTCCTCGAGGCTTTCAGGGAAAAACGCATTAAAAAAACTGCTGCGCAAGAGTTAACTAGCTAGCTATAATGCGTTGCATATGATGAATGAGGGGGAATTATAATTAATCATCAGACCAGCCAACACTAGATCAAAATTGTGTACTGGCACCAAACGGGTGCTGAATATGTCCATTTGAATGCACTGATTGTGCACATATACTTGTCAAAATATGATGCCTATTCAAAACGATACATAAAAGACGTTTTTTTACTTCCACATTTAATTAAAAGGCATTCATGTTAAAAGGCATTAAAGGAATATACGTTGCTAGTGTTCTCAAACGGGGTTTTCAAAGTAGCCTATTTCTGATGTTGAGTCAGACGGTGGCGAAAAGAGAGAAGAACATTAGGCTATTCTGACTCCTCGCGCAAGAGAATAATACTGTAGTTAAAGACGAATTCCCATGTTTCTCAGTTACTGCTTTTCTTATATTTATATTTATAGAGCTCAACAGTCCCGCCCCTCGTCCGAGAGAGCTTGGGTTCCGGAAGTATATTTCCCATTCATTTCTCCCGTTGACTTCTGGAAAAATCTGTATATAAAGAGTTTTACACCATGCCTTAGGCTAACCAGCTACGACATGACTCATAAGCATACAAAATATAATTTCGAGTGAAAAAATGAACCGCAAATCCAAAAAAAGTCAAAGGTACAAGACTGTATACATATTTTTTATTCCGAACAAAGGAACTACTCAGCCCATAAAACATTGCAAGTGTTATCTTTCCGCCTTCACATTACTTTAAATTACCTAACTTGAGCTAACTTCACTTACACAATGTCATTCTATGATGTAATCTACAGCTCAGTAAACATATTTACAGTGCTCTAACTATCCATATTTTTTGCTATGACACAGGCTTACGACTCGGGCACCTGCCAGAGTTGGAAATGCAAAGCTTTTTCGCGGAATAAGTAAACATTTCCATGGTAACTGCGAGTTTGTCTCCATGACATCACGGAGTTCCACCAATCAGAGGCATCACTGCTGGTTTAGGATTGTGGGTAATGAAGTACTTATCCAAGACATGGCGAATAAAATACATTTATCTCAAAACAAGGTTGGTGCCCCATGAACTTTTGGCGTCTATATGAGCACATACAATCGCTTGGTCATGTCGTAGCTGGTTTTAGGTCTACCATCGACGGTTACGATTTTATGGCATATACTCGAATTGTCAATAGAGAAAATGTATTGTATTCTTACTTTCGGAGTCGGCTGTGGGCGGACTGTTGAGGTCTATTGTTGTATTTGTATATTGATTTTATATGATAGATATGTGCTTCAGGAAATTACGTCAGATAATTGTACTCACGTTGTGCATCACTATCAAAATGCACAGACTAAATGTTTTTTTTAGGCAAAACCCAAGGGTTTGTTCTACAAAACAGATTTTATAGGTGAAGTTGTATCAAATACAAATCGTAGTATACCTACTATGTGTTTTCGCCATTTGTTTGGCATTTTGTTTTAACAAATTTAAATATTTTAATATATTTATTTGAGATTTGAAACAATTTTGTGTATTAAGAAGTTATATTAAAATGTTGTTCTTGCAGTAATGTCATTATTTTCCCCAAACAAATCATTATAACTATATCCAGCAGCATAAAGCCCTGTATTGCACTGCTGGTTTGCTTATAAAGCTAAGCAGGGTTGGGCCTGGTTAGTCCCTGGATGGGAGACCAGTGCTGCTGGAAGTGGTGTTTGAGGGCCAGTATGGGGCAGTCTTCCCTCTGGTCTAATGATCACTCCCAATGCCCCAGAGCATTGATGGGGACATCTGCCCTGCGTAGGGTGCTGTCTTTCGGATGAGACGTTAAAATGGGTGTCCTGACTCTCTGTGGTCACTAAATATCCCAATCAGACCATCATGGCAACCTAATCATCCCTATCTCTCAATTGGCTCATTCATTCCCCTCTCCCCCTCCTCTCCCTCCCTTCCCCCAGGCCGTTGCTGCAAATTAGAAAGTGTTCTCAGTCAACTTGCCGGGTAGAATAATTGGTCGATTAATCGGTATCAGCTTTAGGTTTTCCAATAATCGTTAATCGTATCGGCTTTGAAAAATCATAATCGGTCGACCTCTACAATAGACATGTCATTTTGGAATAGGTAAAGGCATTAGCTTACCAGCCAGGAGCTGTCTCGGGTGCTTAACTCTGGGTACACACTGAGCAGAAAGAGACATAAACCTAGGCAGCGCACCGTGTGGCCAATGCCAGAATGACCAGAGGAGGGAGATGTGTGGGCCCAGTAGGTAAACCGGGCCAAAAACAGTGACCACCTCAATGTACTCAGGGTTTCGATGGTCAGTCAAGACGAGAAATGCGTGTTTAGTCCCCTCAAGTCAGTGCCTCCATGTCATATGGGCCTTGACAACAGCCAACAGCTCACGGTCGCTGACATCATGACGTCATAGTTTCATTCGGAAGGCGTCAGCTTCTGAGAATAAATGGCACTTGGACGGAGCTTTGTAGGGGTGCCTGACTGCTATGACAACACCACCCCCACCCTGGCCTCGGAAGTGTCCACTTCCACCACAAACTGTAATTATGGATCAGAGTGGGCCAACACAGGAGCAGAGGAGAAAGGACCTTCAGTTATGTGAAGCCTCAGGTGTCCAGCGGAGCCTGGTTGGCCTTCGGTAGTGACGGGATCGAGCCTGCAACCTTGGCAAAACCTCAGTTTAACCTCCTGAAATAAAAGGGCAAAGCCTAGGAACCACTGTACTGCCTTAACCATGAGCTCCTCCTCCATCTCCACCTCGGCCAAGAAGACGTTGTATCTGAGGAAGGAAACGGATTGCTGGAAGAAAACACACTTCTCAGCTTTGACGTACAGTTCATGCTCCAGCAGCCTTTCAAGCACTCTGCGGACCAAGGAAACTATACAATGCTATTTGTGAGTGGCATGACCAAGTATTCATAATGGCCAGTTATTTGCTAAACACAGTCTTAGACTCATCTCCCACCCGAATACACACGAGATTGTAGGCACTACAGAGGAAATAAAGGGAAGTGGGTAAGCAGAGCGTACTGTGATGTTGTTTAGGGCACGATAATCTATGCATTGTTGTAGACCCGTCATTGCTCTTTACAAAAACATAGCTCGAAGATGCAGGTGAAGAGGTGAGGCGTATGTAACCCTGACATAATGCTTCCGATATGTATGCTTCCATGGCCTCGGTCTCCGCATACGACAAAGGATACACATGACTTCTGAGCAGTACAGAACCTGTTAGAAGGTCAATGGCACAATCCCAGGGCTGATGTGGGGATAATTTGGGTGCCTTATGTTTGGAGAAGACATGTGCTAGGTCCAAATATTCATTTGGATTGGGAATGTCGGAGTCACTGTCTGGAATTTCCACCATGAAGGCACCTAGCGAAACCGGAAAGCACCTCCCCAAACACCCATGAGAACACCCTTCTACAACCCGACGTGACCATGAAATGGTGGGATTATATAGAGCTAGCCAAGGCTTGCCTAGTACAATAGGATATAAAGGTGAGGTTATGATGTGAATTGAATATGTTCGGAATATTGGTGCAGGTTGGTCATCCTAATGACCATAGTGATGTGTCGCACCAGTCCGGTGCCTAGAGGTTTATTATCGTGTGCATGCATGAATATAAAGAGATGAACTGGGTATAGGTGTGGAAGAGATGAACAGGGTATACGCAACTGCACAGCTAGATTCTTATCTTTAAAATGACCATCAGCGTGAACGATACTATCCATGGCAGTGGCCATTTTATCTAATATGGCTCCATGCTTATTGACTGCAGCAATAACTCCAGGTAGGTTCTGTGGTCCTGCTGGCTCCATTTCTTTGGGTGTGTTCTTGTGTAATAAAGTGGGGTGTATGGAGTCAGATGCAGGAAGCAGGAGGATGACATGCAATGATCTTTAATGTCAGAGTGTCCAAACATGCGCAGGCCAGACGATAGTCTATTAAGATAGTCCTGAACAGGCAAATGCCTAATACAAACTCAGGTTCTTAATTCCAGATAGCAGTCCAAGAGCGACTTGAAAACATACTTGTATAAATCTCAAGTAAGAAACAGGCTACCGCCTGAACAAACCACTCTCTAACTCGAGAAGACTAACTCTGTATTGAAAATAATAAAGGATAACCCGCCTGATATAAATACTTCTTCATCAACAAGAAACAAGATCGCACAAGACACTGGGAAAAGGCAGTTAAAATACACAAGGACAATCTAATGAACCACTTTTCCTTTACAACATCAACCTGGCCAAAGACATGTCAATTGAAAACATAGACTGTATATATCACTGAAAATAACAGGTGTGACGTCATCCATTGGTTTGTGAAGATTTACTTTCGGTCATCGAATTTGCCATTAGGGGCACAGACATCTTGTTTGCAAATGTGACGATTTTAGACGAGAGAGAGGATTAATCTAGCTATCTAACTGATATTAATTGGGATGCTAACGTTGGCTAACGAAAAACAGTATTAAAACAAAATGCAAACAGTTATTTGTAGTAACGTATCCAAAATTAAAAACATTATGTACAATCAAATACATCAATAAATAAATCAGGTTCAGTGGGTTAAACTTGAGGGCCTGCTGTCTGCACGTTTGGCTGTCTCTATGGGAGTGCCACAGGGCTAGATTCTTGGGCAAACCCTATATATTACTATTGTTAATGCATTGTTGGATTTGGAAACAGGGTACAAGATTTTCACTGTACATGATGCAATAACACCTGCGGTCTTCTGTACATGTGACAATAAACTTGAAACTTGAACTTGACACATCAGCTTCAGCACAGGGGTGGTAACATCTTAGGCAGTGTTTGAAGGGTTTACCATAGTAACCACGTTACTCAGAAATACAGTCCTGTGTATGAAGTAGCAGTGGAGGTTCTGTGGATTTAAATGTGTTTAGATTCTGATTGATCTTGATTTAGTTTAGTCCAGGACTAGGCTTAAACCGTAGCCATGAAACAGGCCACTCAAGCGTAAACTTGAGCACTAAGGTGTAGTTTGTTCTTGAGTTGTCTATCAAACAGTAAATTAATTAAACTGTCAATCAATCAAACAGTAAGTAAACTGTCATGAAAACATATAATCCCATGTAAAGCTTTCCTCTTTCACCTGGACCTGCTGTTCCCCCACAGGTGTATGATCGATGCCAAGGTGACAGGTTCCCACTCCCAGTTTATGGCTCGTTCAGAAGACAACAAGTTGCATTTTCAGCTGGAGGCTTTCAGATTCCAAGGCCAAACCATCGGACGCCCAGCAAGTAACCCAAATCCTAATCACTCACAAAAAGTCCCACAAATTAATCCCAGAGGCGGTGGCGGCGGTGGCGGCGGTGGCGGCGGTGGCGGTGGCGGTGGCGGCTTAGCCGAAGATGAGCACGGTCACCCTGGTCACCCGGATGGACACACTGGTAAACTACATTCCCACGGTGGAAACCTGGAAAACCCAACTCATCCAGACAACATCGCTCACACTTCTATGTTTTTTGACACGGTGAGTAGATTAATTCATTAAAATAATTCATTTATTTTTTGGGGACATTCATGCAGATATGGGGAAAGAATACAATACCATACTATACACTTACACACAATTCTTTGATTGTTGATTTTGTAAAACATATAATTCAGTTTTCTAAGTGGCCACTGTAACACTGGACCTGTTTCGTTGAATCCCAACAGATCTACCTTAGTTGTCACCTGAAGGCAACCACAGTATCTGCTAATGTCGATGTTAAATACAAGGCCTGCTCATTTGTTAATACGTGAGTGTGTTTTTCAATACCTGGGTCATATATTAAAAAGGAATTGAAAAAATATATTGAACTTTGGCATATGTCTGACAATTTTGTAATTCAAATATGTTAATAATGTAAAAAGCTACAAACAGTGAAAACTGTTTGTACTTTTTTTTCCTTCACACATTTTTATTTATTCTATACTTGTTTCTGTTTCAGTTTATCAGTTTGGTTCCGTCAACTCATTGTCATCTGTCATTATGTAATCTGGCATTACGACATCTGTCTTTAGCACCTGCTTGTTATCTTTCTTCCAACATGCACTGGTTTAAGTACCTACAAGTTATATCTGAAACATGGTCTATTATATAATCAGTTACTTCCTTTAATAAAACACAAATAAATTGTTCATCACATTTTTTGGCAAATTTTGTTTTAGGAAAAATTGCACTTTTCTACTGACACACTAATGCAAAAGACAACAATAAACATTTACGACCAGATTTGAGTGCCTAGGACTTTTGCATAGTACAGTTACATTAGTTAAGTCAAAGTTAACATGGCATAACAGTGTATAGTATGCAAAATCTGTGTTTATGATGTGTCAGTATTGCAATGCAGGTTTGATTGAATGTAGCCATCAAGATACAATTATTTTCCAGATGGAGGGAGGCTGGTGGAATTGATGGAGTGTGTCAATGCTGTGACTCCAGTTGTGCCACCAGGAGAGCACGCGATACCAACGAGCAACAAATATCAGCAAGTACGTATGAGGAGCAAAAGCATGAATTTTTAAATAACAACATGACAATCTCTGGCAATAAGTTGGAACCAATGTGAAAACCTTAAATATATTATCTGAAGAATTTGTTCTACAATTCTGAAAGGGCAACAAAAAATTTGCCGCTCTTAAAAGTTAAATAAAACTGAGCTTTGCTTAGCAAGTTACTCTGGCACCGAGTAATTCTGCTCATTAACTATGCCCTTGTAGCCGAGCTGCACCAATCACATCGGTGTATCTGATATAGGCGTGCCAGAAGCGTGTTAAACAGATGACGACAGCGCTGCGACCTCGAAGTCATTAGTAAGCATTGTAAGATCGCAATAACACCAGTTGTTTAAAACGGCTTTGGCCACTACAATGAACAAGTTAGACTTGGCTTTTTGTCTAAAAGAGGGACAGAAGACGGTGCTGGAATTGTTCCTTTTTAGGAAGGACGTTTTTGCTGTTTTTGCAAGAGTTTAATCTACCAGTTAGCTCCGCCATAGGTGCTTAACGAAAAACCACTGGTGATAGGTCGTAATTATATCCAATTGCGTACAGTGAGATTTTCAAATGCATACTTGGTGCCGCCCCTCAAGCTGGGTCATTTTCATTACTAGATCCCAGACCCTTACACCTCCGGATTTGGGTGTGGATTTTTCCAGGCTAGTTCTTTGCTGTAGCGGATTGAGTTGTCCAGCAGCTGCAATGTTATGTTAAAACTGGATAATCACTTCTCTTCCTTTGTGTCTGCTCTTTCCTCAGATATATGGGAGGGAGATGTTCAACTTGGACCCATCTTTATTTCAGAAAAGCCTGTCTAATCAATTCAGATCTTGCCATTGGCCATTGAAATAAACATGGTTGATTGTGAATACCGTCTATGTCTTCATTACTGCTGTAGATGTTTTGCTTTCAATCATGACAGAAAAAAGCATTATCATGTTTAAGTGTTCAAAATATTTTAAAAACAGCTTTATAAAAATATATATTAATTAATCAAAGGCAACAATTGGGGTAAACAATATTTTAGAACATATATTAGAGCCTCTAAAGGTCTACCTGCTTAAAAGAGTTTCCTAACTAGGTAGGGACTTGGCTTTCCTACATTAACTTCAACTTTGTGACTGATTCCTCAACATTATTCTCAAGTATCTGCTGATATTGAGTGGAATCTATGGGACCCTCAACTTTAACAAGATTCCCATTACCGTCACTGGCGACACAGATCCACCACATGATGTGGGTAGCAAGTGTTTGTCTTGGAATGCTGTGTTCTTTTGCCGCCATGCATAACGCCCCTTGTTTTGACCAAATAACTCAACCTTTGTTCCATCAGTCCACAGCACCCTCTTCCAAAAAAATCTGGCTTGTCCAAAAGTGCGTTTGCATACCTCAAGCGACTCTGTTTGTGGCGTATTGTACGGCTTTATAAGCTGGTCTCTGAAAGAGGAAGTCGACTTGTTATCATCAATGCAAAATCTATACATAGTGCTGGAATACATCTACATTTCCATTGAAACATTTAAGTCAGGGGTGTCCAAACCCTTCCATGGAGGGCCTAGTGTATGCTGGTTTTTGGTCTTTCCCTTCAATGAGAGCCAATTTAGGACCTAGACTGCCAGGTGAGGGAAGATCCTAACCAATTAGTGAGCTACTCCATCAGCCTTGTAAAAGGTGAAAGGAAAAACCTGCATACACTAGGCCCTCCATGAAAGGGTTTGGACACCCCTGAATTAAGTGAATCAAATTTGCCAGTATTTCAATCTACCGGGCAGTTTTTGTTCCTACCCTCACCTATGGTCATGAAGGCTGGGTCATGACCGAAAGAACGAGATCCAGGGTACAAGCGGCCAAAATGGGTTTCCTCAGGAGGGTGGCGGGCGTCTCCTTTAGAGATAGGGTGAGAAGCTCAGTCATCCGTGAGGATCTCAGAGTAGAGCCGCTGCTCCTTTGCCGCGAAAGGAGCCAGTTGAGGTGGTTTGGGCATCTGGTAAGGATGCCCCCTGGGCGCCTCCCTAGGAAGGTGTTCCAGGCACGTCCAGCTGGGAGGAGGCCTCGGGGAAGACCCAGGACTAGGTGGCGGGATTATATCTCCAACCTGGCCTGGGAACGCCTTGGGATCCCCCAGTCGGAGCTGGTTAATGTGGCTCGGGAAAAGGACGTTTGGGGTCCCCTGCTGGAGCTGCTGCCCCCGCGACCTGATCCCGGATAAGCGGACGAAAATGGATGGATGGATTTTCCAGTTTGTTGGTGTTGAAATAAGTGAGGAGTTCTTATATTGAATTCAAGTCTATTAAGTTTATTTCAAAACTTCCATAAACTCTAGATATTAATATAGTTATGATCAACAGGCTACCGATTACAACTTGGTGGAAAGTGTTCTGCTTAACCAGATGAACTTATTGCGCAAGTGCAATTACACAAGTACGGTGCCTCTTAGTGTCCATACAGAGTGCGGACAGGATCATTCACCAGAATGATCTACATCCCCTTTCTTCAGTTTGTGTTTTGTAAAGAGAACAAATGAAAAACTAGGCATTAATAAGCAAATAATGGCACGACTGTTGAACCTGGCAACTCATTACAAAGAATTAAAATTAGTAGCAGCTTTCAACTTAACTACTTTAAATATATCTGAAAAATAATGTAGAATAAACAATTTGTACTCTCACATTGCAAGACAATTTAACATTCTTTGTCAACCTCAATGCTTCAACGCTGGCTGTAACCACATTCTCAACAATGAAGGCTATACACCAAACACTTTAACTAAGACATACAAAGTGCCATAGAGTCCAGTGTGGATTTAGTGTTCCTTTTTTTTTTTCTTTAGTCCCCAGCTTTTAATAACCCAATGTTTATTGTTCATACTTTGGGTTTGGCCTGCAGATGCGACCTGAGCCTGTCACATACCGGGGGTTACCTTGTGTCACCCTTGCAGGAGAGTGAGCTGCAGGTCCCTGCTGCTCACTGGTGGATCGCTGAGGTGTCACCGGAGTCTGTTGAGGTGTTTGCGGCATAGGAGGGAGACTTTCTGGTGCAGCTGGGTTGGCATCCTGATGATGGTGGTCTGCAGGGTTGACCTGTCGTGGTGGTGTCTCAGCGACAGGAAGGATGTGACGCCGATTTCTCCTGTAGGTCCCTCCATCAGACTCAATGATGTAGGAGCGTGGTTCCTTGCACCTTCCCTTCACGGTGCCCAGACGGTCATGTCCTCTTTTGTTCTGCATCCTGACGACTTGTCCCTCCACGAGCGGCTGTAGTGGGCAGCTTGATATGTCGTAGTATCGCTTTTGGGCAAGTCTTTTATTTTGGAGTTGGGGAGTAACCTGCTTTGTATTTTTCGGGGCTGGCTCTAGCAGTCTATTGTTGACAGGAAGAGCTGAGCGTATCTGTCGTGACATCAGATGTTTTGCAGGTGAGCCCAATGCTTGATCACAGGGAATATTTCTGACGTTCAGCAGGTTGAGGAAGACGTCGGTCCCATCTCTGTGGGATTTCTCCATCAGTTGTTTGGCCCTCCGGACCGCCCTTTCAGCCAATCCGTTCGATTGTGGATACTCCGGGCTGCTGGTAACATGGACAAAGTCCCACTGCTTGGCGAAATCATTGAAGCGCTGGCTTGTATATTGCCTCGCATTGTCTGTGATTAGAGTGTGGGGCGTACCGTGAACAGAAAAGTGTATTTTAAGCTTTGTGACCACAGCTGCGGAAGTTGTATCACGGAGGAGGTCAATTTCATACCATCCTGAGTACGAGTCCACCAGCACTTAGTACTGTTGTCCGTGCCACTCGAACATATCAGTAGCAACCGTGGACCATGGCAAGACTGGAACCGGATGTGGTAGTAGAGGTTCCTTTTGCTGGTGTGGTCTGGTGCTATTGCAGACGGAGCAGGACAGCAGCTCCTCTTCAATATTGTTGTTCATCGTCGGACAAAAGACTGTACTCCTTGCTCTGCGCTTAGTTGACTCTAAACCTGGGCGACCTCTGTGGATGATGTTGATGTATTCCCGGTGTAGAGAGTGGGGGATTACTGTTCTTTGGCCCTTAATAACTATCCCATCGTCCACTACCAACTCTTCTCTGTAAGGGAAGAACGGACGAATAGAAGGGTGGATACTGCGTTCTCTACTTGGCCATCCACGTTGGATGACTGTGCTGAGAGTCTGTAGTACCTGATCCTTTGCTGTGTGTGTCCGGAGCTCCTCTAGTCTGTTGGTTGAGATGTAGCTAACACACAACACTTTAAATGTGTCGTCTGTAGCTGGACATTGTGAGGTTTTGTTTGGAGCTCTTGATAGGGTATCAGCTAGGTACATGTGCTTACCCCTCTTGTAGACCAGCGTGATGTCATAGATCTGTAACTGTGGTAGCATCCTTTGCATCCGGACAGGAGCAGTGTGGATGGGCTTTTTTAGAATAGTGACGAGGGGTTGGTGGTCAGTTTCAATGATGATAGGCTTCCCGTAGACGTAATCCTTGAATTTGATGCATGCAAATACCACTGCCAACAGCTCCTTTTCAATCTGAGCGTATCGGGTCTCTGTGTTGGTGAGCGTTCCAGATGCATAGGCAACTGGTCTCCCCTCCTGAAGACATGCAGCACCAAGTCCGTAACATGACGCATCGCAGGTCAGTGTGACTGGTTTCTTTACGTCATAGTAGGACAGAACCGGTGAGCTGGATAAACATGACTTGAGGTGGTCAAACGCCTGCTGATGCTGTGGAAACCAACACCACGCAGTGTCCTTGTGTGTGAGCTGTCTCAGGGGTGCTGCAATGTCAATATAGTTTGGGATGAACTTCCCAAGATAGTTCACCATACCGAGGAATCGTTGCATGGCTGGGACTTCCTGAGGGACAGGCATGTTCGTGATCGCCACTGTTTTGGCGGGGTCTACCTTGAGGCCCTCTTTTGTGAATATGTTACCCACATAACAGACCTGGTCCTTGCGGAACTTGCACTTGAGAGGGTTTAGCTCGAGGTTTATCTCTCGTGCCCGGTCGAGCACTTTCTTTACGTTGGCATCGTGTTCTACTGCATCACGGCCTCCAATGATGATGTCATCAACTATGATAGCACACGGATACCTTGCAAATAGCTGTTCCATGGAGCACTGGAACACCTCACTTGCTGAGCTTATACCAAATGGCATGCGGAGGAATCTGTAGCGCCCAAAAGGTGTGCTGAATGTGGTCCGCATTGATGACTTGTGGTCGAGCTGTATTTGCCAGAATGAGCTCTTTGCGTCTAGCACTGAGAACATTTTGGCACCCGACATCTGGGTAGCTACTTCCTCAACGCTGCACCTGACATCTGGGTAGCTACTTCCTCAACGCTGCACCTGACATCTGGGTAGCTATTTCCTCAACGCTGCGCATTGGATAGTGGGGTCTTGACTCTCTTCAGGGCTGTGTTAAGATCTTTTGGATTGATGCACACCCTGATTTCCTGTTTGTCTTTTTTGTGTGCTGCAACCATAGACAAAACCCAGTCAGTGGGTTCAGAAACAGTTATGACACCTTGGTTGTTCATGCGGTTGAGCTCCGCTTTGACTCGTGCCTGCATTGCCACCAGGATGCGGTGTGCTGGACGAACTACTGGTTGTACAGCTGGATCCAGTGTCATGGAGTATGTGATGGGGAGTTTTCCAAGCTCGTCGCTAAACAAATCTTTGTATTGTGCATGGATCTGTGTGGTGAAATCGGCATTGCTCTCCATGCTGACTTGATGAACGTGAGGGCTCATTGTTACAATTCCTAAGCGCACACATGCACGAAATCCCAGTAATGGCACTATGTCTTGGTCCACTAGGAAAAATTTTAGTGTGTGTTGCTGTCCATCTAAACAACAAGGCAGTGTGATTGTGCCTATAGTCTCTATTTTGCTGCCTCCGTATGCAACTAGGTTGATATCCTCTTTGTGTTCCACTGGTTGCTTTTTATTGGCCAGCTGTCGGAAAGTGTCTATTGACATTACATTACACTTTGCACCTGTATCAACCTTCATCTCGATTGGCCGGGCATTTACATGTAGTGTAACAAAACCTTCATCTCTACCCTCTGTTTGGGGATAAGTAGTGTCTACTTTGACACCATCTACATAGAAAGTATCGTCACCGTCACTGTTATCAGGTTTATTAAGCTCTAACTGGTGCACTGATTTTCTGTAATTTTCTTTCTTTGTGTAGCCTTTGTTTTCATTGCCTTTATTGTGTGACATTGACTTGCAGCATTTTTTGTAATGATTAAATTTCTTACAGTTGTGGCATTGCTGCTTGAAAGCAGGACATTTGTCTCTCTGTGCGGCATGGTTGCCTCCACAGTTACCGCAGTTTGTAATCGATCTTGCCTTCCATTGGCCTGCTTGAGGTTTATGTCTTGACCTGTGGTGCCACCCACTGGAGTTCGTCTGAATTGTGTCTACATGGGTGGCTATTTGTGGTTGGGCTAGAGCTTTATTACTTTCCTCAGTCATTTCATATATGCGGCAGATTGTAATGGCCTTAGGTTTAAGTCGCTGTCACGTAGCAAAGCTTTTCTTATGCTATCATTTCTGATGCCACACACTATTCTGTTACAAATTAATTCATCTGTCAGGTCTCCAAAGTGACAGCTCTTAGCTTTGATCCTCAAATCACTGATGTAGGATTCAATAGTTTCACCTTGCCTCTGATTTCGTGAATGGAACTTATGCCTCTCCATGGTTTTGTTATGTTGAGGGTTACATATCTCCCGAAATTCTCGTATCAAACACTCAGGGTTTTCTCTTGATTCGGCTGGAACGATGACGGCTCCATTTTCGCCAGGCACCCTTATTTCTGCTGCATAGACAAATGACCGCTCTCGTTCGTTGGCCTTCGCCCCTGCGAGTTTGAGGAGGATATATGCTTTTGTTTTGGCAGGCTTGTCTGAGTGCGCCGCTGCTATGAAGATTTCATATTCTTGTTCGAAAATTCGCCATTTCTTTGCGACGTTCCCATCAAAGACGAGGGGGTCTCGTCTGCGAAATCCATCCGCCATTATTTCTTTTCAGTTGTGACGTTAGCTTAGGTGTCCGCTCCACTGGAGACAAGTACTAACTCACAGGCGATGAAAAGATCCCTCTTCTGACACCATGTTGAAATAATTGAGGAGTTCTTATATTGAATTCAAGTCTATTAAGTTTATTTCAAAACTTCAATAAACTCTAGTTATTAATATAGTTATGATCAACAGTCTACCGATTACAACTTGGTGGAAAGTGTTCTGCTTAACCAGATGAACCTATTGCGCAACTGCAATTACACAAGTACGGTGCCTCTTAGTGTCCATACAGAGTGTGGACAGGATCATTCACCAGAATGATCTACCGTTGGTATTGTTTTCCCAATCAGTACATGGTTGAGCATTACAACTGTTTCCTATCTATATACTGCGTTGTACAGTAGGCTACTCCTTTGGTACTTTAAGAAAAGTGGGAGGAGTAGGCAGTGGAATAATAATAATATCAGAGCTGCCAACTTTTTAAAAAACCTTGGAGTGAGATTTTGTCAGGGGTGACCAAAATTATGCCACACATGCAGGTTGTTGGTAGGCCTGTCGCAATATGCAATTAATCAGTTAATCGCATGATAAATAAAAATGAGCTCAATACTTTTTACGGCTGCAATAATTTCCATTTGCATGCTTGTTTGTTTTTCTCGTCTCTCTCTCTCTCTACCAAAGAGACTATTATTTTGGTTGTGTTTTTAATTTCCATTTAATTTATTGT
Source organism: Umbra pygmaea (assembly GCA_016801145.1). Classification (NCBI taxonomy): domain Eukaryota; kingdom Metazoa; phylum Chordata; class Actinopteri; order Esociformes; family Umbridae; genus Umbra; species Umbra pygmaea. The sequence goes on along the minus strand of JACXGM010013872.1, from coordinate 3,789 downwards.
TTTTGTTTGTTTTTATTACAGTGCATTTTTTGTTAGCAGAGACTGAGAGTCCATTTTATTTATTGTTTTTGGTTATTTTGTTCATTTATTGTGGATATGTAAAATGTTTTCCAGTTCCAGTGTTAAATATTCTTTAGAAATAAAAGTTTATTGATCTTTGAAAATGTGTACCTGCATTATTATGCCATTTTCATTATATTAGAGGAAAATGGTCTCAGAACGACAATATTATCGTTTATCGCAATAATTTCTCTGACAATTTATCGTCCAGTAAAATTGGTTATTGTGAGAGGCCTAGTTGTTGGCTCCGATATCAGAGAATTGTAATTAATTTGATGTTGTACCCATGTTGTACCCTGCATTCCGGTGGTTTGTGGGGAGGCCCAAAGCCGTTGATAGGGGCAGCCTATTGGAGATGGACAATATTAGTTACATTCTGTGAAGCAGACATAGCTAAAGGTCCATTCCCAGGAAATTTTGGATTAAGTAATGTGATTTCCTGCATTCTAGTGGATTTTTGAGTGGTCTGCTAAAGATGTGCAATACCTGAAATGACTCTGATTCATGTTTGGCATCATGACTTGTACGGCCTTCTAGACTTCAGCTTAACATTCCACCAGAAAGATTTTGTGTGTCTAAATGCCTATGTACCACAATAAAACCTTATTCATAGACCAGTGTTTAAAATTTGACCTACAGTAGGTAGGTTGATTGATATTTTGATTAGAATGGTATTAAACAAATTATTAACTCAAACCTAACCCATGTTGTGAATAATTGTATTCATAAGAGCACTTAATGATTTATGTTCAGCCAAAAACAACAGAAGATTAGTTAGGGAGGGACATTGTTCTTCATTCAAAGCCCACCAAATGGTCCATCAGAAACAAATAAGTGCAACAAAAAAAAAGTACTTAAACAGTACAACTTTTTCAAAGCATAAAACAGATTAATGCATTACAAAAATAACAACAAAATGAGGCATAATCAGTATCAGATGCAGATCAGAAGCTGGTTAAAGTCATTGTCTATGATCTGTGGGCATGGTTAAACTGGCCTGTGGCCTTCTTGGAGGCCTTGATGACCTCTGAGGGGGGCTCCCATTTGAAGCAGGGCTCCAGATTGGACATCTTTATGGTCATTATTGAGGACAGGATGCCATCCAATGCTAGGCTGTTTCTTCTCTTGGTATTGTTCAGTCCACAACTGAAAACACCCTGTCAGCATCTGCATTTGCTTGGGGCAACACCAGGACGAGCTTGGTGACGGCAGCAAGCCTCTCAAATTCTTTGGCTCCTGTCACCTATGGAAAATGTGCCAAAGCACTATGGAAAAACATACCTATATTTTTAATATATATATTCAATATATTTAATATATAATTTGCAACATGCATGACATATATATGCACGCAACAATTTTAAGCAACAGATGTAGCCAAACCACACCTGCCAAAAGGAAAGACAAAACAAACCAAAAATGTTTACCTTATGTTTCCTGGTTGCCTTTTCAGCCCAGAAGCTTTCCATTTCAGTTTGTTCTGCAGGGTATCATTTGCATGGTTTGAAAATTTAGAAACTCCTCACGGTCATGCTCCTCTGGCCCATGGAATGGGAGGAGATGGGGAAACCTATTTATGAAAGTAGAGTTACAAGTTGTTAAGTTTTAGGTATATAGGCATCAACCTGTAGCAGTTCATTTGCATCTTTGAGGAGAAGTCACATTGCCACATAGCTCATGTGCAATTTAGGAGTGAAAATACCTCATCATAAAACGCAGGGTGTTTTATCTAAGATAATAGACAATAATTAGATAAAAAACTAACCTTTCAACAAAGTACAGGGCATCGTTTGTCACTTTCAGCCCTCTGCCGTACATCTACAAATATTGCATGTTAGATCAGTGGCTCTTCCAGTGGCAGCTTCTTAAAATGCATAGTCCACAGTACCAGTCAGGAAACGCAACACAGCTTCATGGAATGAATCCACTTGTTGTGGTGTGATGTCACCCTCGTCGAGAAATCTGTTAAGTTTAGCCCTGGTTGTGAATCCAATGTTCAACTTTCTTCCTTAACTTAGAACTTGCAAATTTAAATGGAATGTCATGGCCAATATACCTGCATTTCTTTTGCATTTTCATGTATTTTTCTGTGTAAAAAATGCAGAATCCTGCGTGACTGCGACCTCTAAATGGTAGTCAATGTTATGTTATCGTTAGCTTTGCTAATAATAGCTAGCTACAATAGTATCGTTAGTGATTTTATAGTTTGTTGCAGTTCAGGTGAAAATAGCTGCCTTATAACACAAATACTATGACTGTTGTGTTAGAAGTTGAATTTGTTGTAATCTGTTATTCATTATAAAAACATACCTACCATTTGGGACAAAAAATAGCAAATGAAACTGAGCTGAATGGTAGTGAATGCTAAGTTGTTGTTAGCAATAACTCTGCTAAGATATTGTAGGTATTAACAGCAGGTGTGATGGTTTGTTCAATAACATAATAATTACGAGAAAGGATGTATCATTGTGAGATTAGTGCTATATTTTCCTAATAAATGTGTCATCAACAAGTACAATAACAATTGCTTTTGTCTTCATTGGATAAGTAAAATGGCACATGAATTGATGAACTTTGAAGGAGTTTGTGGATGAAGTTGACCATGATGTCTGCAAGAAGGTGTACATCATTCCATCAGAGTGGTTCATGGGCACCAACAGAAATTATGCTGGTGGCCACAAGGCTCATTGCTAAATGTAACCAAGGTGGTAAATAAGGGGGCACCCCCAGCCAGTACATATGCTTTTTTCATTATTTATTTTTAAGACATTGCCAAGATTTCAACCACACTTCTTTTGCATCGTCGTTATGGGGTATTGTTTGTAAAATTTTGAGGGAAATAATGAATTTAATCCATTTCAGAATAAAGGTGTAACATAACAAAATGTGCAAAAAGTGAAGCCCTTTGAATACTTTCCAGATGCACTGTAGATAGTGTTTAATATGCGTTTGATGGTACTTTGATTTTCAATTTCTCTCTATACCAGGGTTGTCTAAACTTATCCATAAAGGGATTGTGTAGTTGCAAGTTCATTCTAATTGAGTAGGATCACATCAGACTTAATTAATTCAACTGATCTCAGTCTGCACACATTTGATTAGTCTTATCAGATGTGCTCTTGCTTGGTGGGAAAGAACCTGCGACCGCACCAGTACTTTGTACAACCCCAAATCAGAAAAAGTTGAGACAGTATGTAAAATGCATAAACCAAAAAAATGCAGTGAGTCTCACATTTACTTTGACCACTATGTCATTGCAGAGAGTATGACTCCAAGATAAATCATGTTTTGTCCTGTCAACTTCATGTCATTTGTGAACATACTGCACATTCCTGCATTTCAGGCCTGCACATTCCAAGAAAGGTTGGGATAGGGCACTTCAGGTCAAAGTCAAAGTCAAAGTGGTTTATTTATCATATGCATTGAACAACATACATCATCCTATGCAGAGAAATTCTTATTGACATGGCTCGGCGATTCTATGCAGTGGGCTTAAAAAAAACAAGAATTACAACAATATAAGAATTTTGAAATAGGAATGACAATAGTAATAATAGTAATAGTAATAATAATGATAATAATAAAACGCTATGTACTGAGCAGTGGTCTGGAAAATGTACAACAGTAGAAGCAGTAAACATTATAGAATTGGCATGGAAAATTGTTTTCAAAGGTGCATTTGAATTCTGCTACATCAGATGTAGAGAGCATAAAGTGACCAGAGAGTGC
>JACXGM010013871.1:0-22684 GCA_016801145.1 Umbra pygmaea | reverse complement strand
TTTGGTGTTCTGTACCTGGTTGCAAAAATTACAAGCAAGCCCAAAAAGAAGGAGTAATCTTTCACACTTTACAATAGGCTATAAAAAGTTAGGGTCTGCAGTCGGCATTTTAGGTCGGAAGATTACGAAAGGGATCTATGTGCTGAATTAACCGGCACTACAGCCCGAAAGCGGCTGAAAAGCGATGTGATCCCATCCATTTTTCTTTATCTAGAAAGAGTAGCCTATATATAGTAAGATACAGTAATTTACACAGTCAGCTAGCTACTAAATACAGCTGGCACACTACACATAAAGTACAATAACATTACCACACAGACACGATGTGTGCTCAATTATCAAGGTACAGAAAATAGGTTTAATAAACTTGCTCATCTGTTAGTTGTCCTCTTGTACGTTTTTTCCATGCGTGCTGGAAAACTTCAGTGATTCAGTGACGCATATGCGGTCATCAGTCATTTTTGTTTAAGCCTTACAAGTAAAGCTATTCCACAATCCCATTCATTGTAGCAAGTGCTTTTTCCCACAGAAGCACTTAGGCAATTAGAATTTAACCGCATTTCAACTGGATTAGCTATTTGTAGAACATGCTGCCTTGTTGAAGCTGGATATCAAACTCAATTTCTTGTAAATGTTCTTCGGTGTACTCGGGCACAAACATGTTAGTTGGATGTCACTCAGAATGTAAAAGCAAGTTGTAAAATTCCTCATCGGAAAATCCTAGGTTAGTAGCAGTTGTGTTACCAGCGACTGTGGTTACGAACTGTTTCACAGAATCTAGAGGAACTGCCGGGTGGGCGGGGCTTGGAACAAGGAAGTCAGCGGTGTAGTTCTCTACATACTGAAAAAATCATACCACCTTGTCTGTTTAGCATTAAAACGGCTGATCGAAACGTCACAGAAAGACAAGCTATAGCTTAAAAAATCAAGGACAACCGAGGCTTTAAGGGAGTAGGTTTGAAAGCCAGATCAGTCTAACACGGATGCTTATTTTTCGCGACCGAATACACGCCTGTATTCATTTTTCCTATCTCCAAGGTCCATTAGATTTCCACCGTGACGTCAGCGTGTGAAAATTCCCCGCAAAATTTCAAATCTTGCTCTGACACTAGCCAGGCATGGGTGAAACATATCTCACTGTTCTACAAATGTCTGGGTGGAGCTACTAGCACCTCCAGATAGCTGTAGGGTGAAGTTTCCCTTTAATGTTTTAGCGGCTTCAGGCAGCTACTGTAGCTACATAGACAACAATGAACACACTGACAGTAAGCAGTCAACTTAGCTAGGTGCTTGTAGCTTGCTAAGGTAGCTAGCTTAAGTTAGTGTTGCACCCTTGTAGTATCTCAGTAACTTCAGAGTTTCTTCATTGTTGTGCAAACTTTATAAAAGCCCTGGTTCAAATAACAAATCAATGAGAAATATTCTAGCTCTGTCTAACCAATTACGTTCCCTGACTAAAGCCAATAAAGCAGGGATCTCTAACTACTTTCTTTTCCAAAATCATGTTCTATTTAAAGAGGCCGTGCACAATTCTCCCCAAAATACAGCTCATCATAAAACACAGTTTTCTTTACAGTTAGTAAGAATTCAATAACATGTCACTTAAAGATACCTTCCACGACATTAGGCAATATGTATGCCTATTTAGTCCACTGGGTTCTACAAAATAGTGTAGAGCTAAATGGGTCCACTGCAAAAAAAGTCACTCCAAAAATAAGTCACAAAGCTATGAATACAAGGTATCTCTTGCTTGTAATAAGTAAAATAATCTGCCATTGGAACAAGACAGATTTCACTGATTTTCAGGGCATATTTACTAAAAACAAGTGTTATTATCTAATACAAATATAGCTTGTTAAGTAAATATGACTTATTTTAGGTTTTTTGACCTGAACACAAGATAAATATACATTTTGCCAATGGAACAATATTTTTAAGACAGGATTTTTGGCAGTCAGGACCTTTTTATTTCTCTTAAGTGTCTAGGTTCGTATTATCTCTCTTGTTCTTCTCTGTCTAAATGTTGGGCCCGGAGTTTCGCATTCTTGTCACCATTTTAACCACTGATTTGCACACCTGCATTTATTTATTTTAATATCAAAGAAATAAATACTTAATGCCCAGATTAATTGTTTAATAGCTAGGTGGCCTAAGAATTTAGACATAATTTAGACAGATATTCTGTATAACAAATTAGAATCAAAGCAAATATAGCAAATTTTGTCTTCTTTGCCCAGTTCTCAGGTGGTTTTTGATTCTGGTCTCAGCCAAAACACTTCTGAGAAGAAGGATACAACCCATCAGACGGCACCATTAGTTTCTATGACTAATCAGATAATTTGAACAGACATTCGGGTCATGAAACTAACATTCCTTTCAGTGAAGGAACGACCGGTAATGTCTCAGGGTGTGGCATAGCATGTCAGTAACCAGACAAGGTAGTGGGCAGATTGAGAAATTACATAATGTACATAGTTAGTTATACATCAAACAATAAAGCAAAAATAAATAAGAAAGAAAGAAAATGTTACAATGAAAATCTTTCTCCATAACCATCTATCTCTGAACAGATTTAGGTGGTTGTTTACGTTTTATTTTGATAAAATGGCAAAAGTCACTGTAGTGTTAGTTTTTTCCTCAGATATTATACGTTCCTGCATGCTGGCAGCATTTAAACTAGTTTGACACTTACCTGAAATCAATAAGGACATACCTCTTGTTGTTTTGTTTATTTTTACCCCGTTCTTCCCCACCTGCATAGCGAGAAACTGCATGCGTCTGCAGGTGCTGGAGCTGGACCATGTGAGTGAGGTGAACCAGGAAGTGGCAGCTGAGGTGTGCCGGGAAGGCCTGAAAGGGCTGGAGATGCTGGTGTTGACGTCCACCCCGGTCACCCCCAAGGCCCTGCTCCATTTCAACAGTAGGCTTGCACCTCAGCAGAACGGGGTTCTATCCGTGTTGCTTTAATAAACTAGAAAATTGTATGAATAAAAATGTTTTATTTTGATAAACATTAACACTTATTTCAATTGTACAGCTCTGGAAAGATTTAAGAGACCACTGCAAAATCTGAAAAAGTCTTTGGTATTACTATTGAAATGTACAGTATGTGTTTGGGTATAATGAACATTTTCCCTTCATTCCATAACTACTGAGAACATTTCCTGCAAAATCCAAAGAACCATAATGTAATTCAGAGCATTTATTTGTAGAAAATGACAACAGGTCAAAATAACACAAGAAGATGCAGTGTTGTCTGAACTCGAAAAATGTAAATAAATAAGATAATGTACATTTTTATGTAACACAATACTACTGTGTTAACTTAGGAAGCATTTAGAAATCAATATTTGGTGGAATAACCCTGATCTTCAAAAATGTTTGTTTTTTAAAAACAGAATACATGTTTACACCTTGTATATCTCTCAATATATTGTATCTGCTGCTGGGAAGATCAGTGAAATACATCAGATGGCTCTATTTAACAAAGACAACTACATGTACATTTTACAGCTTTCATGCATCTTGGCATGTTCTCCACCAGTCTTTTACATTGATGTTGGGTTAATTTATGCCACTCTTGGCATACAAATTCAAGCAGCTCACCTTTGTTTGATGGCTTGTGACCATCCGTCTTCCTCTTTAATCACATTCCTGAGGTTTTCAAAGGGATTCAGGCCTAGAGATTGGGCTGACCGTGACAGGATCTTAATCTGATAGTCACACATTGATTGACCTGGAAAAAACAATCCCCAGAGTTGGGGAACATTGTCAGAGCAGAAAGTAGCAAGTGTTCTTGTAGGACAACCTTTTCTTGTAGTAGCGTAATTAATGTGTCCTTTGATGATGAATCTGCTCAATTCCAGGCTTGCTAAAGCACCCCTGACCCTCACTGTAATCCTCTGCCATTAAAGACAGAATTTAACCTTTCTTCTCCTCACTCAAACCTTTCGTTTTCAACTCTTTTGCCATTGTCAATATTTAATTTTGATTGCAATGTTTCAGTCAGATTCAGCACTGATATCGACATCCAGCTGGACCTATGACAATATGATAGAGATGATCACACTAGTGGATTTAAGAAACATTTGCAGTGGTCTCTTAATTGGTACATTACCAATTTGCAAATCTCTATCATGTTTGACTATAATTTCTGATCAATATAATTCCATCTAGATCAATTTAAATTAAATATTTTTTAAATATTCAAAAACGTTTGAACCACAGTGTCTATAGTCAGTGTCTATAGTTTTGGGGCATTTATGCTAACTTTTTCGAAATACAAAATTTGATCTGTCAATCCATATTTGCACATCTCAAACCATTTCAGAAGCACAATATTTGCCTTATTTAGATATCATTGAAACAAGCAAAAATGCACGTCCATGGCACAAGCAAATATACACTCACCTAAAGGATTATTAGGAACACCCGTTCAATTTCTCCTTAATGCAATTATCTACTCAACCAATAACATGACAGTTGCTTCAATGCATTTAGGGGTGTGGTCCTGGTCAAGACAATCTCCTGAACTCCAAACTGAATGTCAGAATGGGAAAGGTGATTTAAGCAATTTGGACATGTCCATGGCACAAGCAAATTTACACGTCCATGGCACAGGCAAATATACATGTCCATGGCACAGGCAAATTTACACGTCCATGGCACAAGCAAGTATACACGTCCATGGCACAAGCAAATATACATGTCCATGGCACAAGCAACCATTCAAAGTGTTGTGTAAGCACTATTTGAACCCAGTCAATGGTTTCAGATGTGGCAAGCAGACTATTGGGGCAAGAGGTTTGTTTTGGAATAAAACACGGGTCCATTGCTGTGATACTGCGGCTGTGTTGTCGCTTCCTCCAGGTGTGTGTCGTAACCTGAAGTCCATTGTGGTCCAGATTGGAATAGAGGACTACTTTGAAGACCCCAACAGCCCGGAGGCCAGGAAGCTCTTTGACGAGATGGTGAACAAGCTGCAGGTGATTATAACAGCGCTTTAACCTTAACCTCAACAACAGCAAACACCCAAGTTAATGATACCAGGTGTGCATTGTAATACTCTCCTAAAGATACACAGTAAATCTTACAGATATCATTTAACTCTCCCTTTTGGTTGTTACATAAGTAGATTATTCAGGGGCCTTAACCTCATCCAACCAAGCACATCTTTCAGGTTCATTTTATTGAGTTCATATATATTTCTAAATTTGCTGATCCTCCATAACTGCCAGTGGGGCTCATTCAGAAGACAGCGGCCCCCACCTAGTGTTCAACCTTCCCAAGTTCTCCCATGTCACCCCACTTCTACACACGCTCCAATGGCCTCTGCTTAAAGCTTGTATCTGCTACAAGCCATGTTTTTGCCTACAGAGCAACAAGAGGAGCTCCTTTCCGTACATTCAGGCTACGGTCAAACACTACATCCCTACACAGGCTCTCCATTCTGCCACCTCAGGGCTCCTGACCGTCCCACAACTTCAAGAAGTCTGCTCCTTAATCCAAGCAGTCAAAACTGTTCTCAGTCCTGGCACATTAATATTCCACCTTCCACTGGAGGCAAGATTGGCAGATATTCTACCCTCTAACCTTGCTCAGAAAACGTCTGAGAATCTTCCTTCTCTAATTAGTTTAAATTCCACCACCTCTGTTATCTAATGTATTTGAAAATGTTTTGTTTATTTGTTGATCATTTTTCCAGCACAGACTTGACCATTCAAAGCATTCAGAGAATGGAAGTATTTAAGATACATGTATTTAAAATACATATTTCAAATACAAAATAGTATTTTTAATTTGTATTTGATGGGGTTGATGAAGATTGCTTTGTAGTTTGTATCAAAAATACCTTAGTGTTTTTTATTTTGTATTTTAAAAATATGGTAAAATACTTTGCGAGAAGTCTACATAATGACATCATAAAACTGCTGTGTGGGTGCATCTCACAAGTGCATATACAAGTGCATCTCAACAAATTTGAATATCATGGAAAAGTTAATTTTGTCAAGTTCATTTAATTCAAAGGGACACTATCGTATACCGGTATTCTAGATTCATTACACAAGTGACTAGGATATAGGCTATACATTTGTAATTGGAGTGAATTAGAGTTTTAGTATTAACACAAGCCACCTATTCTAGCTTGTTACATGTTTCTATTTCAACAGCCAGCTACTCGAAGGTGTGTGCTTTGGTCTATGGTGTGATGTGCCATTTTATTGCCTTTGTAAAAAGAAACAGTTGGCTAGATAGTTACAGGATCAGCTAGATATCCTGTCTTGAAACTGTGACCATATTTTATCCTCTCTATTTAGGGTTTTTAATATATGTTTTGTTAACCGTTGGTAATTTCAATGACATTTTTGAAACTTTTTCAAATTTCAATTTTTGTTTTGTAATAATTTGGTCTAGTAGTTTCAATTGAATGCAACCAATATCTAATATCTAAAAAAATGTTCATAGATTGACAATCTTTTTGAAACAGTCAATTTGATAGTTGGTGCTTCCCTCTTTATCACTTTTTGACTCAACTTTAAAATTATGTATTTCAAGCCTTTTTAAGAATTTATAATACAGAAACTTCGACCTGAGAAGAGTCCCCTGCACCTGCTGTCAAGTCAGCAGTCTTCCCCATGATTGGGGTTGTGTGTACTGAACTCTTCTCAGGTCCACATTTCTGTATTATAAATTCTTTATTCTAATATTTTGAGATACTGGATTTTTTATATCCATGACCTGTAAGCCGTAATCATCGAGATTGAAACGAAAAAAGGCTTGAAATATGTCATTTTACATGTAACATATTTAGAATAACTGTATGAAGGTGTCCCTTTTTTAATTAAATTACAGGGAAAACAAGTTTCCAAGATATTCACATTTTTTTAGATCTGCAGAATTCAACTGAAAGACTAGCATCAAATATTATCTAAGAAGTCAAATGATGTATGCAGTTTTTATTGTAAAGGTATTCCGGAGGACATTCATATCTGACATTAGAGTCAATTTAACAAAAAATCAAGTGGGTCCATATTATCCAGGGAGAGTTATATTCACTTTTAACCTATGGAGTTTCTACTGTGTAGGTGTGTCGGTGCTGCTCCCTTTGGATCAGGGCTTCAAGGGGCACTTCCAAGTACACTATGCCTGTCTTAATCATGTTTGAAGGGAGGTGGGTATTTCCTGCCTATGGGTCCTGCCCTCGGTACACATATACTGGGGATGACTAACTTTGTTAGCATCCTTTGGCTGCCATACAGTGGGAGAGCGAATGTAGTCTATTATTGCCACATAACTATTCTCGACAGTGCATGACAGTTCAATAGATCTTCTGAAAAAGCTGCTTTCTGAAGGGAGGAAGTGATGCGTCGAGGGCGGCCATGCATCTCCAACGGGTGCCACTCAAAGGTTAAGAGGAAAACCTGCTTTCTGTATTCCCCCCGGACTGCATCCAAAATTGAACACTATTCACTATGTTTGCTGTTCGAAAGCAGCACACTAAACAGGGAATAGGGTGGGCGTGGGAGCCTTTCCTTCTTCTGAGTCGGTATAGAGGGTGTCCCTCGCTCGCTGGCGAATGCTCTGCTACCATATATTGCTCATGGCCGTTAGGTAACTTAACTCCAGAGAGCTGAAAATGTGTGTGTGTGTGTGTGTGTGAGAATTTGCTATGTTCATTTGTCATAGCTGATGGGGAGAAGCAAGGCAAACATTTTTTAGAACTTGATGTACTCTCCAGAGGATAAACCTAGGAGTTATGCATGTTGTGTATAGTCAGTGAAACATCAGCTCTTCTGGCCTAGGAAACAGCACATTTATTCATAGTACACATCTGTGTACGTGTGTGCGTGCGGTGGTCTAAAAACTTTGTTAGTTTTCTCTTTATAAAAATGTGTATGTGCATGTGTGTATGTGCAATTGTCTAAATGTATTGATGACTGTTGCGGTCTAATGTTTTTTTCTGTCCTCCCTCCCATCTATTGTTCTTTCCATTGTAGGCATTGAAGAAGAGACCAGGATTCTCCAAAATTCTGCATGTGAAAGCAGACATACTCTGTTGACCCTCTCCACCACTCAGGACCTCCAAAGAAGACCAGTCTGCCATTATGTTTTAACGCCAACCTAAACGACCTAGCCATTTTAAACCGCATGACAAGGCGTGAGGACGAGATAGCCTGAAGTCAGTCGACGAACCTATAGTGAAGAACCTACAGAAAAAGCTAACTGACAACAACTCATCTTTGTAGTTTAAAGGAAAAACAAATGTATTTTTTGACCTTAGCCTTGACTAAACAATGGGCCAGCATGACAGTCCATAACTGCAGTCACTACAGACAGACTGACAACACAGACGACACCACAGACAGACGACCAAACGACTCCACAGAAAGACAGACCGATGACCTGAAAAAAGTTAGCCTGGGTTGGCCAGGCCTACACATACCTTAACTTGGTGCACACAATGCCAATGGAGTTTCTTGAAAGAGGATAAAACACAGGCTACCGTAATGATGTACGAGAGAGCTCATCTCTTCGCAAAGGCGCCATTTTGAAGAAGTCATTTTTTGTCTTCTCTATTCTATGGTGCGCTAAAGAATAATCAGGCAGGTAAGTCTCTCATACAAAGGAAAACAGGATCCATAAATGTGAATTGCCAAATGGATTTGAAACGTTAACTCAAAAGGACTGTTGATAGTGTTGACAGCATTCTCTGTGGCCAGTTTGATTTCAACACAACAGAGATTTAAGCAGGATGATGTTAAAGGAGCAGGCTCTCTTTTTCTCTGTCTTCATTCATTGAGCGTGTTCTACAGACACTGTCTAGGATTATATTTTATCAGGATGCTAAACTGTGTAAATGCAAATGAACAGTCAAAAGGACTATACAGATATGTGGGGAAGTACAGTGTGTTGGATCATTTTGACTGTCTCCTGAGCCAGGTGAGTTAAAACACCCTCGAACTCCACCTGCCAACACTTCCTTGACCAGTTTTTGTGTGAGGAAATGTTGCAATGTGTGTTTGCGTGAGGAAATGCAACACATGGCAAAAACATTCCAACCTCTGACTTAAAAAGGAGAATACATTTTATTTAGCATTGTCATTCCAAGGTCTTTATCTGTAAATTCACAATGTGGTCATCATGGGAAAAGTGCAGTGGATGCTGGCTCCTCCCTACACCCGCTGGCTCCTCCCTACTCCTGCTGGCTCCTCCCCACTTGGCATGATCATCAGCAGAGCATTGTCTCACTCTCAGAAACCCTTGGATTTGTGGTCTATTACTTTTGTTGTTTGAACTCAAATGCTATCTAGGCCTATGGTCCCTAATGCAGCTCTTCCTTTGTGTCAGGGTGGTTGCAAGTTGATTTTTTTATGCCTTTCTTTCATATAGTGCCATTTGGAGCTGTGTTTGCTATTTCTTCATCTGGTCAAGTGTTTTCTCCAGGGTGATACTAATCTGAAGGGGTATCAAGAGTCATTGAAATGATTAAAATCACCACTGGCTAGCTCTGAAACCTTTGGTGAAATGCATATATTGCCTACAAAAGTGCAATCAGTTGCTATATAGTGACATAATGCGTTTTCTATATGTGTACAGATATATGTACTATAATGGTACAGATCTTTAAATTATGACACATACGTAATATTGTCATATGTACACAGCAAGGGCTTTTTGATATCTGCCCACTGGAGAGAGTTGGATGGCACATCAATGTGATTATAACATGTTTTATTTTTTCAACTAATCAGATCAGCTCTGAAAAACAGCTGATCTTAAAAGGGTCTGATTTGATTGGTCAGATTAAATCTGAGTGATAAAAGGTTCAGAATTGTCCTGGCTGTTGAAAAAGCTTTGGCTGTCCCTCTGGCGCCCTCCCCTGGACTGACTAGCTCATGCAGCTACTCAAGAAATAGGACTCATCTCTCTAAATGCAACACAAACAGAATAATAATAGACCGTTCATTGTGATTGATACATTATCCCATCTATGATAGATTGATAGATGAAGAGTAACTCCCATGCTCAATTTCAGATTTAGCCCACCCCTTCAATCTTTCAGAGTGCTGAATCTCCTCCAATAAAATCCCACCAGGTTCGGCTAATAAATATTTATTTGGGGGTGGGTACACGTTTTTTTTAATGCACTACAGGAAAACGCACCATTGCTGTGGCTGAAATTTCTAACAGATATCCAACTTGCTCTTCGAACTGTCCTAATAGGTCGAGAGTAGCGAGTCCCTACAATCAAACGCAACATGTGCTACTGACTGTATAAGGTCAAAGTCTTCTTCCCCCTCCGAATCGTCTGGTTGGGCAGATTGCCGAGACCCACCAGGCCCAGAGACTCAATTTGAAACATTAGCTCCGGCTCCAGCGCAACCTGACGCGGCTGAAGATGAAGCAATCAGGGATAGAAGACGGGAGAGTTGGGCAATTGTTACTGTCACACATGATATTAGTTACTGAAGTCTAATCAGACACGCAAGCCCTGGGTTTCACAGATAATTAGCTGACTGCTTATGATTACTTGGATTGATTCATGTTATCCGTCTGTAACCTAGGAACTAATTGATTACAAATTGAAGTGTAATCATTTGAAAATAGCGCTGACAGTACTAAAATTAGTTTTGGGCACAATTTGGTCCAATATGTTTGTTATGCCCCGTTGTCCCTGGTTATATAGTTCACAATTTGGCAATAGGGTGCAATTTGTGTTGTAAACGTCAGACACAAGCAAAGTAATCCAGCTCAGGCTGCTATTTTTATTTAAATTTCACTGTATCTAAATAGTGGCGGGGGTTGAGCTGGGCTTTGATGCCGTAAACACTACTACGCCTTGATGCCTCAAAGTCAAAAACCATGCCCCCACCATGAAAAGGCATCTCAAAATTATTTTCTGGATTCTAATGTGGAAATCTAATAATGCGATGCATTCTCATGCCAAGACGTGGGTAACCGTATGTAATGGAAAACTAACCGCATTACGTAGGCCAAACAAAATTTAGTTTTTTTAAGTATTGAATCTCCATTCTACCGGAACATTTCAAACCAATAGTTTACAATTCAACATACTTGGGGAACGTTTAGTTCAGGGATAATATGTTAGAATGGTGAGGTTAAGTTTAGGGTAAACAGATTCTTTTACGTTTGTAAATGTACAAGTCATAATTTTTCCTCCCTCCGGAAACGTCACATGTGTACGTATGTTGTTGTTTTTTACGATTTCGTATGATTTTGTACATATCGCCATGAGAACAGCCTGAATACCACAGTACATCATTGGGGATCAAGGATATTAAAGGTACAATATGTCGTTTTCCAAAACGCAACAAAAGACGTACTTTGCATTAAAAAAGCAAATATCGCTATACAGTGCCTTGCGAAAGTATTCGGCCCCCTTGAACATTTCGACCTTTTGCCACATTTCAGGCTTCAAACATAAAGATATAAAACTGTAATTTTTTGTGAAGAAGCAACAACAAGTGGGACACAATCATGAAGTGGAACGAAATTTATTGGATATTTCAAACCTTTTTAACAAATAAAAAATGGACAAATTGGGCAAACAAAATTATAACAAAACCCATGATCCCACGCTATTTCCCGATGTCATCCAAGTACATCTTTTGCTATTGTTTTGATTGAGAGACCCCTACCGGCCAAAAACGACATATTGTACGTTTAAGCCAAGAAATAAAGTTATTTTACACTATTTAGCAAATGTGAAAGAATGGAAAACAATGGCTAATGCTTAGCTCCGAGGACCAACAAATACACCACAGAGACCTCTTCTAAGACAAACACACTTTGTGTTTGATTCCAATTTTGAATATTGTACAGTGGTGTTTATGAAAAGGCTACAGAGTGTTGAAAGACTTCTCCCGTTAAGATTAAAAAAGAGTTTAAGTATTTTTTTTTAAACTGTCACAATAGAGAAAATGCAATGCACTTGGTTATTTAATCTGCACTCAAATGATACCCTAATCCCTATCTGGTGCACTACCATAGACCATGGATCTCTTCAAAAGAAGTGACTGCGTAGGGTTCCATTTGGGATGCACATACAGCCTATGATATGGGTTTTTCAGTTTTTGACAATCTTGTCTTCTTTTAGACTTTAAATGCTGTACATAAAGTTGTTTATATTATATATACATATATATAGAATTGGTGTTCTAAAGTTAAGGTCATAGGTATGAGGATCTTCATGGGAAAAAATATATATGAGAGCGTTGATTCTGTAATGTTTTCTCTCCAAAATTGAAAGGAAAGATACATGTATAATAATTATGTATAACGGTGGTGTTGAAATTTAAAGTTGTGTACTATAGGTAATTTATATTAAATGTTCTTGAGAAATGTGGAATAGAGATGGAAATTATTTAAGAAAGACAGCGGATAAAGATTATTTGAGCTATTTATTTCTATAAAAAGAGAGACGTCTATAATGTTGGCATGTTTGTTTTCATGCATCAATCATCACGTTGCCTTTATATTCTGCTGTAGTGGCTTTACTTATAAGTAGATGTTAAAAAGATTTTAAGATTGCTTGCAAAGGTTTATGATGTATTTTATTTTTAATAAGTCTGTTGTTGCACTAGTGGGAAAAAAAAGATTATACTGACGTTTAATAGAGTGCAGTTTTTAATGTTTAAAACGCTATTTCTCAGTATTTGACCTATTAACATGCACTTTTTATAGAGAGCTATTAGAGGCCCCATGGTGGTTCTGTAAGTTTATAAAAGTTTTCCTTTCCAAAGTCAATTCCATCATGCTGTATCCATGGTATTCTATGTTGAGCCGAAGAGAAGGTTAGTTGCTCTTTTACATGGTCCTATTGATTTGTTTACATTTATTGGTTACAAATGACACAGAATGTGGTAGCAGACTTGGTACACAGTAGAGGCACTATTCTCCTATTTCCATCATTCCTCTAATTGGCTGTCAACGTTTCTGGTTTAACCATGATCGGTGTGGTTCAGCCACATTCCAAGTGCTTTTGAGGTTCATTTATGCCAACAGGTTTGTAAGCTGACATACAAATTACAAGGTATTAGCAAGTATAAATACTTTTTGTACTCTGTTTGTGTTGTTTTGTTTAAAGGATTGTCAACCAGAGTTATTTTCTGACATAAAAAGCAGATTTTAAATAATTTCAGAACAGGTACAAAATAATGAGTCATTCTGCCAAAAGCACATACTGTCTATTTATTAACCAGAATATTATTAATACCTATGTCTGAATTAGTCTGGGTTCAAGGGGCTAACTTCCCCAAAATAAAATATTACAGATTATTTCACTTATAAAACATTTGTCAAGATTAATGTAATTCATGTTTTTCAAGTAATACCTTTCAGTGCAATTGTATTTTTAATTTTTTTGCTTTCATCTAGATTGGATAACCTTCTATTTGCTGTATGTCTGTTTTCCATAAATACACCCTAACCAAACCGTGCACTGATTTATGGAAAAGTGGTGTACTATATTGGGAACAGTTTGTCATATAGGACCAAATGTTTCATTACACATATTATTCATTATTCATGTTCCAGAACTGTTGGAACATTTTGGCATGTCAATGACCATAAGAATGGGCAAGACAGCACAACAGATCCAGGAACCGGGCTAGTTTCTTCATATTTCCTCTGTACATATTCCCTTGATGATTGTATATTCTCTGCCCAGTCATCTGGATAGTGTTTGAACTCATTACCTCAACACTTATAAGTGTGCACATTATTATGTTATTATTTTAAGACTGTCATTGAAATTATGCTCCTTAATGTACTGCATTGTATTTACATATTTATGCCATGTTGGTATGACGAGGTTTCTTACTCAAATCTCACAAAGTTATTCCAAAACAATATAATGCTGTTCAGCATTAGACCATTGTAATTGATGAAGAGGTGTTACTATTCCATTCACAGTCAAATTCATTCATTTCCAAACCATCAATAAAAAGTCTTAAATACTTTGAATTCCTTTAATGTTTTAAAATAAAAACTGCAAATCAATATTTGTGACACATTTTGGCTTTAAATCTGCTTTAAATATCTTAGGTACAATGCTGTGTGGTGTTATAAAAGAATTGGCTGGTAAATTGTTCCAAGCATCTTGGAGAACTTGCCACTGTTCTTTTACAGACTTTGGCGGTGTCACTTGTTTCTTTCTGTCCGGGTAATCACAGAAAGCCATTGGGATTGGCTCCGTGGATGCCATACAATCTGTGGTAAGGTGAAGGTAAAGGTACTTTATTTGTCACATACACATACATGTAGTGAAATTCATTCTCTGCATTTAACCCATCCCTCAAGGGAGCAGTGGGCATCCATTTACAGCTTCCAGGGACCAACTCCAGATCTAAGCCAGTGCTTTCATCAGGGGCACTGACTGGAGAAACTTATCTGTATGTTTTTGATGGTGGGGGAAAGCGGAGCACCCGGAGGAAACCCACGCAGACACAGGGAGAACATGCAAACTCCACACAGGTAGACCAACCTTTTATTTTCTGTCATGCCTCCACACCGGCCCAGTTACTTCTCTGTTCTGCCCCATTCATTACCATTAGGTACACCTGGACTCAGTTAATAAGAATGTGTGGTGCATTATAAAGCTCAAAATACAGGCAGCAAAGGCCCCACATGGATGAATGGGGGAAAATCAGCTTGCTAAACTTAGCCAACTGGTGTCTTCAGAGCCCAACTGCTTAAACAGTGTTATTAAAAGAAAAGGTGATGCTACACAGTGGTAAACGTTTTTGGAGTGTTGCAGTCATCAGATTTAAAATGAGTGTATATTGTCGAAAATAAATTAAATTCACAAAGTAAAACATCAAATAATGTGTAAATAATGTGTTTTCAATATAGTACAGGGTGAATAGAATCACTTTTTTTGCTTTTCCATACTCTCCCAACTTCTTATGGAATTAGGGATGTAGTTGCCTTTACCATTGTTATCTGTTTTGATTCTCCAGTAGGCTATAGCATACATTTTCTGGGTGAGCAAGATAGTAATGTGGCCTGTTCAGTCATTTGCTGCTGACAAGCTCTATGGTTATTGGTTACTAAGCCTAGTTTACATTTATGTCAGCAGACAATGTTATACAGAGAAACTTAATGTGTAATTTTAATATTTTGTCATACTGATCATCTGGGAATCTAACCCAGAGTCCTGACAGTAACCCTGCTGTTCATTTCACCAGGAAGTCTTGGTTTCATGAGTAAACGGGGTCTCTAACCTGTGTAAAAATAAACAACTAAGCATTATATTAACACCTGTATTTTGGGGATTTTTATTTTAAATTGGTTGTTTACTAATGACAATGACAAAAACAAGAAACAACCTTCACCAAAATCTGTGGGATTTAGTCGATTACTGTTACAATGTGAAGGTAGTAGGAGTCACACAGGCATTCAGCTATAATGTGAAGTTTAATATAGCTCATTTCTCTGCATTTCGCACCTGCTTTACAGGTATGTAACATTTTACAGCACTGTTCTTAAGCCTAAAACTAGGTGGTGGCTAACATCTCTTCCTGCTCTGTGTGAATGCTGACAAAATCCTCAGCACCTCCATTATGTTAAACATCATCTACTTCCTGTTTCACAACAGCTATGGTCCCAACTGTCTAGTGATTGTGTCACAGACTTATCTACTTCCTGTTCCACAACAGCTATGGTCCCAACTGTCTAGTGATTGTGTCACAGACTTATCTACTTCCTGTTCCACAACAGCTAAGGTCCCAACTGTCTAGTGATTGTGTCACAGACTTATCTACTTCCTGTTCCACAACAGCTAAGGTCCCAACTGTCTAGTGATTGTGTCACAGACTTATCTAATTCCTGTTCCACAACAGCTATAGTCCCAACTGTCTAGTGATTGTGTCACAGACTTATCTACTTCCTGTTCCATAATAGCTAAGGTCCCAACTGTCTAGTGATTGTGTCACAGACTTACCTACTTCCGCAGGGAAGACCACGGTCCTGATGCTTATGGGTCGGTTCTCTCAATCCTGTTGTTTCCCTCTGTTTCCTGTCCTTAAGGAACTAGTAAGATTCCTTTTGAGCCACTGCTATGACCAACACAGTGAATGGTACAGGTTCTTGCCCTTGGTGGAGTATGCCCAAAACTCCCTACATCATTCCTTCATGGGCCATATTTAGTAAGAAGCATTGGTTTTGTGAGAGCTAAAGAGTTTCCAGGCTCGTCTTTATTTTTTTCTCTCCTTCCAATGTGTCATCCAATTTCCCCTAACCCTGCCTTGTCGGCAGCTCTGCAACTCCTTTGACAGGTGCAAGATTGTGAATGGCACTAGCATGGTTGGTCCAACCACATATCGCAGAGCCGTCCAATTCTTACCCTACTGGTTGTCCAACATCGAAGCCTTGTCAGCTCAAGCACAGGATTTACACTCTATAATTCCGTGATTGATGTCAAATGTACCTAATTTGCACACCAAGAGTCACTAGAGCTATGTAGCAAGGTATGTTAATCCACGTTATCAATCCCGTATCCCAAAGTACTGACCAAAGTTTCCAGCATTCTCTTTTAATATTATAATTTTACTAAAGCATTGTTTTGAATAAATAATTAATTCAAACATTTAACTCAGAAGATAAACAAAACCAGAATTGACTAAATGAATGAAACCAGCATGTCCAGACTGGCCCACAGTGTGTCCGACCTCACCCTCCTGGCTGCTGTTCGGCAGTGGGTCTATAAAACATTAGGTCATTTGTTGGATGCCAATGCCTCCCTATCTGATGAACTGAACTCCTTTTTTCACACTTTGAGAATAAAGACGCATCAATGGGTGTGGCATAGAGATAGCAAGGGCGTGGTATGGTCACCACAGAAGATGAGCCTAATTCTTTCAAAGATGTTAATCATTTATCACATTAGAGCTACTGTATATAAAATACATTTGATTGATGGAATGACTAAAGCTTTGCCTTCAAGGCCATAGTTCCCTTCCTGCTCATCTCAAACTCTTAGCTCTGGGCCTTCACCCCTACATTTGCATCTAGGTCCTGAACTTCCTGACGGTCTGTCCTCAGGTGGTGTATGTTTGTAACAACACCTCAACCACAATGATTCTCAAAATCGTTAAACGCCACAGGGTTGCATACTCAAATACTGTACTCCCTATATACCCACAAATGTGGCCACACAGAGCTCAAATTCAAAGTCTCTCAACCTTCAATGTTCTTGGATTTGTCACGCCATATGGTCACAGTGGTGAAGAAAGAACAGCATGGACTGTACAATCTCAGGAGGCTGAAGAAATTAGGTCTGTCATAGAGAGCCCTCACAATGTTATACAAAGGCACCATCAAGAGCACATTGCATCTCAGCCTGGTTTGGCAACTCAAAGGTGTCTGACCACATGGCTCTAGATGGCTCTACAACACCAGGGGCCTCATGTATAAAAGATTGCGCAGCTTACTTACCAGAAGATGGCGTACGGCCAAAACTGGAAAAGTACCTACGCACAGAAAAATTAACATGTTTAAAACCGGTCGTACGCCAGGTCCTGTGCACCTTTCCTTTATAAATCACAATCAACGTGAGACAGACCGCACGTGAACGAACCACTGAGCCCGCCTTGCCTCCTCCCATAATTGAATATGCAGATGCAGGACTTGCAGCTTAATTTTTTTCCACAAATGCAAAAATCTCGTGCTAAAACAATTTTTCACATATTAGTTAGTAGGCTAATGTATTAATCAATGGTCAAGAAGACCATACAACCATTTTCTCTAGAGCTACTGTTAGCCAGCCTACAGACAATTGAAATGCGATAGAAATAAAGCCAACTCTGACCTGAATTTTCATCGTAGCTGTAGTTTTGCTCTTCTTATCGAGGAACCAAAGTTTATAGCTTTTTTGCATACTTTTACTGATCATTCAGATCTATAAACAATTTTCTTTAAAATAGCTGTCACGTATTACTTGTATATGGAGAAAATAAGAAGCAAACGCAGGAGTCTGGTAGAATGTTGTTGGTATATTTCTCAAAAATAGACGCATAAATACAAAACAAAACCTACCCGTTCGTAACCAGACTGAATAACAAAGGACTTGTGTACTGATACACTTGAAAAAATAGAAAAGGCACTTAGAGACTCCAATATAGACAATGACCATCAAAGGTAACATTCTCATGCTCCTATATATATATATATATATATATATATATATATTATGCACACAACAACAGTACACTACACAGAAGAAGGCAATCAATAATCATGCCGGGAATGGGTTCCTAATAAGAAGGGGAACTGGATCGCCGAACAGGGATTGGTGCTGGGGCGGATGGGACAATACCTTACAATATGGCTCCACCTGTGTCTAATCTGTAGCACTGTGGTAGGTTTAAAGGGGTAAATACCTTTTCAACATACTGTTACATATTATTAGGATTCCTACGAAAGGCCTCCGAATGGCAGCCCCTAGAGCACAAACATAAAAAGTTCTGAAATGGTGCATGATAAAACTGCAGCACATTATTAACTACCACACCAAACATGGGCCACTTTAGACCATAGGTGGCGCTACAGGACACGCCCCAATTTTCCAATTTTCTAAGTGATGCCCTTTGCATCCCATTTGTCCCAATATTCTGAAATTCATTCTATATGCCTTATTTTTCATGAAGATTAAAAAAAGCCTCAAGAACCTTTAACGGCCGCCTATTGGATTTCTCTGTACAACAAAGATTTAGGAAACAAATTTTGTCCAATCTTCTTCAGAATGGGCACGCATCATCATCAGAGCAAGCCTCACAAAAGTTATCTATTGTATTTTTGATGTTGGAAACCGTTTGCCCAGTACAGCCAATCATAATCTGCAGCAACGCCACCAAACAAGAAGTTCGGTCATATCTCTGCAAATCTTTGAGATATCAACACCAAACTTGGTATGTCACGAGGAAGACACTACAACATGTAACATGTGCAAACGCAACTTAATATATCCAAAAATGATTGAAATAGAGGAAATCAAATTTTATTGCTAACGTTAAAAAATGCTTTACACATCCACCAGTTAAAAACAGATATTCTGATTCAATCACAAATTAATTTGAAGACTCTTGACAATGTTTAGTACACAAATCTGAGAAAAAGTTGGATGTATGATGAAAAGTAGATTTATTGTGAATATTAGAAATTCTTGGCTAATTGCTCCCTTCTAGTTTCTCAGTTTTTCTAACCTGTTCTAAGTTTTTGACCAATCCCCTGCTCACCTTTATGAATACTGCTTTCTTTTCGGCCGCAAATTCGGTTCTAAACTACATTTCCCTGAAATCGCCGGTGTGGGAGACAGACAATTTTGGTAAGTCATTCACCTATTTTAGACCATTTTCAATACTTTCACCTATTGGGTTCATGAAAGTACAGTACTCTTGATTTATTGGGAAGATTTGTACACTTTAAGACCTTTAGATTGCACGTTTGAAGTGACGGAAAAGCAAAGCCAAAATGTAGCTAGATGTTTTCTTTTGAGTTTTAAGTTTATAATTTTCTATGTCAGCAAATTCTTCACCAAAACAGAAAAACAAGGACAGCCTCTGAGAGAAAAAGCGATTTCCAATTGAACTGACTACTCGAGATTTTGATTTGGGTCTTGAAAGTTTCAATTTGAGTGAGAAAGAGTAGCCCGTTAGATCGCCGGCCAGAATGTATAGTGTTGGATGCCAGCCAGAATGCATAGTGTTGTTGCGTCATGTCATAAAGTAAATAATTTTACAGTGCAGTCAGTTCTACACCGAAATGTTTGTGGTGGCTAGATTTCGAGAGATATGGGAATTCTGCATTTAGCTAGATGATCCAATTGTTTTTGTGATTGGTGTAAAACTTTAAATTTAAGTGAGACTACGTCCGCTTTTGCATTGTTTTAAAGCAAGCCGGTCAGACTCGCTGTTTACAGTTAAAGGTCACTACTGGCCACACAAACATTGTACATTTAAAAAGTCATGGCATTACTACCCTATAGGTCCAAAATGGGGGCATAGTGTGGCTCAAGGGGCACAATATAGTCTATAGACCCCAGAATGTCTGCAGCATGGATTTTTCTCTACAATGACAATTTAGGAAGAATTTTCCATTTTTACATGGTTCGCCATGTTATGGAGGAATCCCTCATTGCTGCCTGCAGCTATATTTATTATTATTAAAAATATATCACATTTCTCTTGTACCTTATCCCCCGATCTCTGGCAGTGCTTTTTGACACATTATTTGGAGAATGTGAATGGGGTGTCTGAGGGAATGAGGAGAATGAAGCAGGACGGTTGAGCAGGGCCGTCGCTAGCCGGGGTGAAAGGTGGTGACAATTATAGGGGCCCCCACTACACAGGGGGCCCCACAAAACCCAGCAGTTATACTATATTGGCCCCTGTTATATAAATAATTATAATATTTATATTAGTTCTATGCCTGAGATTTTAATGAAAACCACAGAAACATGCAATTTAGTTAAAGAAGCTTTAGAAATATCTGCTCCTCTCCCCTCCCTAAAATGGTTTAGTCAGATCCGAAGTATAATTATTCAGTTTGTGAAAAACATTAGATGGACCCAGAGCCAATGAAGTTGTAAGTCCCACCCCAACTCGTGAACAGAACCAATCAGAGTTGAAGCGGCAGCTGAAGTTAAATATGAACTTGGGGTGGAAGTCTGGAAGAGCAGGAGACTGACTGACTGATTGAAAATGTCAGGGAAAAGAAAGCATAAATCAGGGTACCAGAAACGCCATGAAATGAATGAGAGGTAGGCCAGGACAGTTGCTGTATCCCAGTCAATCAAGACGTTCTTTAAGACAGGTTAGTGCATCGTCATTTTTTTCGCTGCCCGAATAGGAAATATACTGTCTACACTTTTCATTACCAGCGCGCAGCAAAATCGACCGAATGATTATGTGGTCAAAATCCCGTCTTTATTATGCCGTTGTGAATAGAGTTGGTTTGTATAACACACAGAAAGAAATGAACACGAGTCACGACGATGGCACGCAGTTCCATATATCATCTTTATTAAAAAATAAGACAATTAGTTATTTTACTGGTTGTATTATATTGATTGTTTTACATTTGACTGCATTCTTGTCAATTTATTAATGTTTACTTTTTGATATATGAATTATCACAGACTGATGTGGAAACTATTAGATTGCTGGTCCTTTTTTAAATTGGATTTATAACTTTACAATGTTTTTTGTCAGTTTTTTTTTGTTGTAATATTTATATACAGTTGTATGCAAACGTGTAGGCACCCCTGACAATTTCCATAATTTTTATTTATAAATAATTGGGTGTTTAGATCAGCAATTTCTATTTGATCTATCAAATAACTGAAGGAAACTGTAATATTTCAGTAGTAAAATTAGGTTTATTGGATGAACCGAAAATGTGCAATATGCCTCAAAATGAACTTAGATAGGTGCATACATTTGGGCCTGTAGACGCTTCCTATAGCCTGTAATGAGTGTCTGGATTTTGGATGAAGGTATTTTGGACCATCTCCAGGTCCGTTAGGTTTGATAGACAGCCTAATTATAATAAACCTAAAGATTTTAAATGATATTCAGGTCTGTGGATTGGGATGGCCATTCCAGAACATTGTACTTGTTCCTCTGCGTAAATGCCAGAGTCGATTTTGAGCAGTGTTTTGGGTTGTTGTCTTGTTGAAATATCCAGCCCCGGCATAACTTCAACTTTGTGACTGATTCCTCTACATTATTCTCAAGTATCTGTTGATATTGAGTGGAATCCATGCAACCCTCAACTGTAACAAGGTTCCCAGTACTGTCACTGGCCACACAGCCCCACAGCATGATGGAACCTCCACCAAATTGTACTGTGGGTAGCAAGTGTTTGTCTTGGAATGCTGTGTTCTTTTGCCACCATGCATAACACCCCTTGTCATGACAGAATAACTCCATCTTTGTTTCATCAGTCCACAGCACCTTCTTCCTAAATGAAGCTGGCTTGTCCAAATGTGCGTTTGCATACCTTAAGCGACACTGTTTGTGGTGTGTGTGCAGAACATGGTTCTTCCGCATCACTCTTCTATACAGCCTCTCCTTGTGCTAAGTGTGTTGAATTGTTGAACGATGCACAGTGACACCAACTGCAGCAAGATGATGTTGTAGGTCTTTGGAGGTGGTCTGTGGGCGGTTTTTGACCGTTCTCAACCATCCTTTGCACCCAATATTTTACTTGACCTGCCACTTCTGGCCTGAACATGAACTGTGCCTGTGGTCTTCCATTTCCTAACTATGTTCTTATATTCAGCAGTATATGATGAGGGTGGTAGGGGCCCACATCAATATTTTTTCAGGGGGCCCCGAATCCTCTAGCTACGGCCCTGCCGTTGAGTGGAGGCGTTGTTTTATTAAACCCTTATTAAGACAGCCAATCAGGTGCAAAACTAACAGGGCAACAGTTTTGCGCCATCCGTTTTGTCACCAATGCTCCATATAACACCCACCACTGCAGTCTCTATACACTAATTGGCTGGCCTTCACTACACACCCGACGTCTAACACACTGGTATCATCTAATCTACAAGTGTCTCCTAGGCAAAACTCCAATTTACCTGAGATCATTAATCTCCAGAGCAACACCCTCTCTCAATCTGCGTTCAAGCAGGTTTATAACTCTGGTTGCCACTAAA
>JACXGM010013870.1:9580-22722 GCA_016801145.1 Umbra pygmaea | reverse complement strand
CGCACCACTTAAACAGATCAGAACTTTACACACAGGCAAACACCGCTTGGGTAACGCAGGAAAGCGCGTTCCTATAGTCTAGTAAAGTAGTGTAGTTACCGATATTTTTAATGTAATGCGTTACTTTACTTCGTTACCCAAAAAAGTAATATCGTTACTGTAATCCGTTACTTTGTAACTCGTTACCCCCAACACTGCTAGTAACCCTGTGGAGAATCATATAACATGTGCAACCTTGTAATAAAACAAAACTCCCTTTATGGGATGATAAGGAATAGATCAAATAGGTACAATACCTGTTGTGTTACATAAATTGATCTGTTGGTCTTTACCCTTGGGCTGGTCTGTGCCCCCCCCTATTTCACTGACTCTTAACTCCTCTCAGGAAATCCTTTGTGTTGAATAAGGTGTGAGAAAGAACCAGTTGTTGAATCTGCCATATTCGGTCCTGTAAACATTTTTATTCCACTACAAGACAACCTAATTCTGTAGCTTGTAACCAGTTGACGTAACTGTTTTTAGGTTAATCCAATGATTACTTTTTCAGTGCACGCAGGGCATCTTCAAAATGGCACACCTGTCTGTTTCAGTTAAATATACTCACACAAGTTTGTGTTTGTTAATTATGTAGGCAAAATAGTATATTGTCTTCCCTCCGTGAGGTGTGCTTTGTTGTTATTGTGATTGTTATTCAATCCTGTGTATGTTGTACTACATTACAAGAGCTTTGGTTCACTCTCCCATCATTTATTATTTTATGGGTTCATGATAAAAACGAAGAACACATCTCCCTGCTCTGGTCTCCAAATCTGTCACACAAACCATGACACTAACCATTACGCCAAGACATTTAGTTCGGGAAGTTGGTAAACAGAGGCATTGCGTGCGGCGGGGCCCGCTCGTTCGCCTTGCAACACTGTGTGGTGTCGGGAGCTCTTTGATTTCCTCTACAGAATAACAGCGCTAATAATTTATTGCAATAATCATGGTTAATTCCTTGGATAGATAGTTAGTGGGTCCATGTTCATGTGTTGCTATAATTAGTCTATTGTTGGATGAAACACATTTTTTGTGAATGTTTTACAAATGCAATTGTGTTTTCACATGAAACACGTTTTCACATGCAATCACATGCTCATATTATTTCTTTACACACCATACAATTGCATTTGGTTACAATTCACTAGTTTTGTAGTGACTTCACAGTGATTATTGTGGTTAATTCAAACGAGCGCTATGAAGAGAGAACTCGGGAGTTCGTATTGCCAACATTGTGTGGTGTTGCCGGGGG
Source organism: Umbra pygmaea (assembly GCA_016801145.1). Taxonomy (NCBI): domain Eukaryota; kingdom Metazoa; phylum Chordata; class Actinopteri; order Esociformes; family Umbridae; genus Umbra; species Umbra pygmaea. The sequence goes on along the minus strand of JACXGM010013870.1, from coordinate 21,431 downwards.
AACGCACTGGCCCCACTGCACTCAACGCCTCTGTTGGTAAATAATCTGTATACACCTTAAAAACAATTATTTTTTCTGACAAGCAGATTTCACTGAAGAGTACTGTGTTTAACGCTTCAAGTAATGAAATGTTTTTGGCACAATTTCAGGAAAGCCTCAAAGGCTTTCGAAAGCATTCTTTGCCCATAATTTAAGGAAATACTTTGTTCACTTTTCAGCTAGGTGGTAGGGTTCGGTAGGGTTCATGTACATGTAGTTTCTCTTCATTGATACCAAACCATGATTTTTGTAGATCACACCAACCCATTTCTCTATGTCAAACCAATAGTTGATTTTCCACACCTGTGCTGGTTTCCCATATAGTGTACCATTACATAACAAAATGTCTACAAATACACCCCTAACACGAATCAAAGACTTGATTTTTAGAGTTCTTTACATGGAATGGTGAAGAATGCTCCCATGGTACATCCAACCACAGGTCCCCAAGCCTTTAGCCTGTTCATGCTTGTGAACAACAAAACCTCATTGTAGCTTATGTTTCCCACAGGTTTAAGAGATTAACTATTTGGGTAATTGCATGTGTTGATATGCAAATTGTAGAGGCTGTACACAAGCACTGATGCTAAGAACAAATGGTATTTATCAATGGGGATTTCCTACCGGTGTGCATAAAACAGTCATTGGATCGTTTGATCAATCCCACTTTATTTTGCATACGCACATTGTTAATTCTCTTTGTAAGTACAAATGTAGAATTTTTTAAACGCAAGCTTGATAAATGACACCCCAGCTGTCTGATGTTTGCAAAGCGTTTATTTTAGTTGTTAACATCACTGGTGAATACATTGAGATGTGTGAATACACTGAGATGTGTGAATACACTGAGACGTGTGAATACACTGATATGTGTGAATACACTGAGACGTGTGAATACACTGAGATGTGCCCACACATTTTTTTAAATATTAAGACAAATCTTCTCTGTAGCAAGTATGCTGCTTGCCAGTGTACACACTTTAGAAAACACATTGTTGCAGCTTGTCTAAAAGTACCTACAAGCCTTTGTAACTGTTTTAATTTATTGAAGCAAATGATTTTCCTAAAAAATGTGGCGAAATGACTTGATCTAATTTCAGTTAGGCTCTCTAAGTAATATTAGTAATTGCAGGCAGGGCAGAAAAATGACGACTGTTGAATTCCACACAATTCTAGTATAAAATATAGTTTATCTGGTTGGATGCCAATTATTTGATATTTTATATTGTGTTGTTATTTATCTATACACTAGTTGGTGATTTTTTTCGCAAGTGAGACTGGGCTATTCGGACAAGAAAAATTCACTTATGTATAGGCCAGTTTGAATATTGATAAACACGTTAAACCAGTTTTTTAAGAGTCAAGATTAGGTGTCACCTTTCTACAAAAATTATGCACGCTTTGTGTGGGTGCGCGCAATGCTGACAATTATTCTTACAAAAATAATAATTACAAAACAAGACATCTGCGTGATGTACGAGGGTGCGAGTTAATCGCGGGTGTGCTAAAATACGATAAGTGGTGCCCATATTTACAGTGGAGGTGAACAACTGCAATAAGACACAGAAAAATGAATGTAACATGTATTGCACTTTAACATAATTTTTAAACATTTACAATGTTTTAAGTAATAAATGTGACTGTAAATTCTTCTTTGTGTGCATACTGATACCCTGGAAATCCACAGTTTTCGCGAGAGCACAATTTGAATTTGCTCAGCAAGTTACTCTGGCACCGAGTAATTCTGCTCATTAACTATGCCCTTGTAGCCGAGCTGCACCAATCACATTGGTGTATTTGATATAGGCGTGCCAGAGGCGTGTTAAACAGATAACTACAGCGCTGCGACCTCGAAGTCATTAGTTAACATTGTACGATAGCTATGGATGAACACCAGTTGTTTAAAATGGCTTTGGCCACTACAATGAACGAGTTAGACTTGGCTTTTTGTCTAAAAGAGGAACAGAAGACGACACTCTAATCGTTCCTTTTTTTAAAAGGACGTTTTTGCTGTTTTGCCGACCTGATACGGCAATAGTTTTATCTACCAGATAGCGCCGCCATAAGTGCGTAGCGAAAAACCACTGGTGATAGGTCGTAGTGTTATCCAATTGCGTACAGTGAGATTTTCAAATGCATGCTTGGTGCCGCCCCTCGAGTTGGGTCATTTTCATTACTCAAACCCAGACCCTTATATCCTCCGGATTTTTCCAGGCTAGCATATCGAAGCAACAACAATAAATAACAGTATTGTTTACTGTTTAAGTAAAAACAAAATCCAGACAAAAAATGTAAACACTGAACATACAAATTCATACTAGCATTATATTTTGCATATAAAACAAAAACATTAAATAATATATAGATATTTGATATGCTTTAATGTGCACATTGAAACAACAACAACAACAACAATAATAAATAAAAACATATTAAGAGTGTGTGCCCCACATGGGGATTTTTCTCAAGAAGTCTGGCTTGTACCCCTTTCATTTTTGCTCCAAAGCAAGGTTAGACAACCTTTGTACAGGAGATTCATGTGCAACAACAAATCCCATGAAATGTTATCTTAGTTTGTGTGTCTCTTCCAATGTAACAGTTCTGATTATTGCAGACATTTGTTCCTGATGACTGACATCAGGGTACAATCTAACATGATACAACAGTACTATGATTGCTTAACTTCAGTCATCATTTCCTCTACTATCTTCACATTGATTCATTCAATGAGTTCATTCTGGCATGTTTTCCCCAAATAACTTGGATGACAGCCACATCCACATTCAACCTGTTCAACATGCTGCCTCATAACCGGGTCAAACCTGACTAAATGCTCACCCTCGTTTAGAAAGTTGCAATTATTTGGCTCGTGTAAAGTGTCAGTTGAGCCACGTAAAGCAAGGTTTCTCTGTGCTAGAGACTGTATGATGGCCACAAAGCGTGTAATTAGCAACTCTCTCCAATGTTTCCTCTCAGCATCAAGGAGTGACATCTTGCTGATCTACAGTCTTTGACTTCTTAAGATGCACTTCCAGCTCTTTCAAAGCTGCATTTGTAAATTGTGTTCCAAACTGTTCTCGTGGACTTTCAGATGGCGGCATTCAAGTATTTCAGCAGTGCTCCTGCAAAGCATGCAAAGAAATAATGTAAAATGATTCTATATTACATTATATTGTGGGTCATCTGTTCAGGTTAATCAGTCACGTTTTGCAGGACACCATATGCAATGTTTGCAAGTAATAATAATTAATCCTTAACTAGGCTTCTTAGATCATCAACATTGTGGGTGTGTATCATGACTGCACATAATGTTCCCTGGAGATTACACTATTCAGCCTTAAAGTATGTGTTGGCTATGTTTAAATGTACAGGTGCTACAACTTACTCTCAATGTCATAGTTAGCGTTAAACATTTTGCTTTCCTGCTTGCTTTCCGTGGTGCTGAATAAGGCAGAGACAGACGTGAATTCCAAATCAAACAGTGTTTTAATTACAGAAAGCACTCAGTAAAACAATACTGCCTCATGGTGGAATGTAGAAATAGCTTGTAAACACAACACACACAATGTCATCAGCAAGACTCCTAACCTGGGGCCTATGCTACAAAGCAAGTTCAACATGCCCTGGATTTCTATTCATTACCTGGCTTTACTGAACCTAACAATTGTGATCTAAATAAGAGATGTCACGACGGGGTTTATCAATTCGTTAAATCAACCCAGGATTTCTCAATCTAGTGACAAGCACGTTCACATAAAAGGGGCGGTGTGTGCACCATAGGACCAATTGCAGACACAAACAAGTCTATGAGAGCTGCATATTTCGCTAAAATGTAGTAAATGATAATTTTAGGGAAATAAGAAGAGCATAAAAACATAATGCAGACATAAAGCAGGTAGGAAACATGGGAAACAATTGACACCCCCGTATTTATAATTACAATAGTGTATTATTCCATTATTCCATTAAACCATTGTGTTGCTTAATGCTGATCGTGTATAACAATTTTTATTTATTGTATTCTTTCATTTGCAACCCTGACAGTGTTAAAAGGTCATGAGAGCAAATAAAAGGGTGGGTAAATGAATCAATGTTAAAATACTTGGTTGTTCAACAAATGTACTGTAGGAGTAAATAGTAAATGTATGTATTGTCTCTTCATTGATTCTACATTAAAATACCTGTCACAAACAAAAGCAACACTATGCATAAAGACTGTGGAACTGTAAGTGCACAACTTCGATGCATCACACTGCACTGGCACATACGACTCAAGAAGCTGACAAAGACACGTCACTTCCACCACTGAGAATCTATATACTTTGCTCAGAAAAATAAAGAGAACACTAAGATAACACATCCTAGATCCGAATGAATGAACTAATCATATGAAATACACTTGTCTTTACATAGTTGAATGTGCTGACAACAAAATCACACAAAAATTATCAATGGAAATCCAATTTATCAACCCATGGAGGTCTGGATATGGAGTCACACTCAAAATCTAAGTGGAAAACCACACTACGGGCTGATCCAACTTTGATGTAATGTCCTTAAAACAAGTCAAAAGGAGGCTCAGTAGTGTGTCTGGCCTCCACGTGCCCGTATGACCTCCCTACAATGCCTGGGCATGCTCCTGATGAGGTGGCGGATGGTTTTCTGAGGAATGTCCTCCCAGACCTGGAATAAAGCATCTGCCAACTCCTGGACAGTCTGTGGTGCAACGTTGCATTGGAGGATGGAGCGAGACATGATGTCCCAATCGGATTCAGGTCTGGGGAACGGGGCGGCCAGTCCATATCATCAATGCCTTCCTCTTGCAGTAACTACTGACATACTCCAGCCACATGAGGTCTAGCATTATCTTGCATTAGGAGGAACCCAGGGCCAACCGCAACAGCATATGGTCCCACACGGGGTCTGAGGATCTCATCTTGGTACCTAATGCGTGCGGCCCCCCAAAGAAATGCCACCCCACACCATTACTGACCCACCGTCAAACCAGTCATGCTGGAGGATGTTGCAGGCAGCATCTTGGTGTTCTTTGGCAAATGCCAAACGTCCTGCACTGTGTTGGGCTGTAAGCACAACCCCCACCTGTGGACGTCGGGCCCTCATACCACCCTCATGGAGTCTGTTTCTGACCGTTTGAGTGGAAACATGCACATTTGTGGCCTGCTGGAGGTCATTTGCAGGGCTCTGGCAGTGCTCCTCCTGCTCCTCCTTGCACAAATGTGGAGGTAGCGGTCCTGCTGCTGGGTTGTTGCCAGGCAATGTTGTTGTTCTGGCAATGTTATCCATGGTAATCATAACTTAGCTGTTCGCCTTACCTTTGAGCAGACATATTTATGCTTCGTAATGTTCGACACATTTAACTGGGAGTGGGGCCGTCCACACTGTTTTATCCATTGTAGGCACCGCTCGCGTTGTGTTTTCGACTTTGGGAGTTGAAAGAAAACAACTCCTCCAGACAATCTCTCAAGGTGTCCGATTTATCTAGCCCTGGGCGCACCGCTTCACCATCTTGCTTTGAGTCAATGTTTGTCGGACCTGCTCACATAGTAACAGTTGCTATGATGTGTGATTGGACAATGGCCGTTTTGGGGGAGTGGCCGGCAAGAGGTCAATTGGGATTTATAGAAAGCAAACTTGACAGGAAAATATGCGGTCGTTCACAAAAACTCTGACCCAGGCGTACGCAAAAAAATGGGTGAAATGAGAAATGAGAACACTGTCGGCAGGTGAATGAAACAAGTTAAACTGTCTGAAACTGCAGACCGTTGTGTAAACGAAATTGAAATACTGCCTCTCATTAATAATATGAACATTTCACAAAGCCATTATTACAGTTAACAGCCTAGACAAACACCTGTTTGATCTATCTGTTGTGAAAAACAAACAGAATAAAACAAGACTGTAACGTAAGGGCAAATGAAGACATGTTTGCTAAAAGAACATTCAAATATGTTCTGTAATTATATTGGCATGTTATATAATTCATCCTCATAAATAATATGGTAAACAGAACAAAATCATGTTTAAACCTGATATTCTTGTTGATGTCTCCATCTGGCGCAGATAGATAGATAGAGATGATGATAATGATAGATGGATAGATTGTCTTTATTGTCCACTGGGGAAAGTTGTTTTCATAAACGTCGTCATCAGCTACAGAAATATATGGTTCGTTTTATATGCTTTAGTTCGATTTATTTTTAAATGTGTTCCATCGTATGTCTTAACCATTTTGAAAGGTGCAAGAAATTACATTTGTGCAGAATTATTTTTTATTTACAATTAGATTAAAACCACCATCTGTAGCTTATCAGTTACAATCAAATAGATGATTATAAAAAGCCATGCCATCACAATGCGTAATGACGCACAATTGCTGATCTTGCACTGTTAGAAGGTGTGGCAAATGGAAGGATTCGGAGGGCACACATTTTAAGGGAGCAAGATGACTTGCTGGCAAACAAGGACAAATTGCTTATGAGCCGGTTCCGACTTCCTCGGGCCATCCTGTTGGACCTCTGCGCTCTTTTGCGCCCAGCGTTTCAGAGGAGCACTCTGAGAAACAATGCCATGCCAGTCCCACTTCCAAGTCCTTACAACACTAGGATTTCTGGTGACTGGCACATTCCAGAGGGAATTGGCTGACAGGTCAGGGATATTTCAGCCAACCCTTAGCCGGGTTATGCCAGACGTGTTAGTAGGTAGAATAAGTTTGTCGCATAATTACATAAAGTTTCCATAGCCTACATGCCGGGTAAACAGGCAAACAAAAAAAGCGCAATTTGCAGCTATGCTTGGTTTACCAAAAGTAATCGGTAATATTGACTGCACTCATATTGCCATAAGGGCACAGAATGAGAATAAAAATGCTTTCATTTAATAATCGAATGCATTTTCATTCCCCCAATATCCAAATATGTTGTGATACGGACATAATGCTCAAATGCCACCAATTTCTCCCCACCCATGGCAGAAACACTTTTGCGATAAAGCGCTAGATGCTTTTTGGCATCGACTTTGATATCTGACCCCTTTTTTTATGTCAGCCACGGTCTGACTTTCTGAGGCTGCGGCATTCACAGCGTCTGCAACCTTTTGCCACAACCTTTTGCCACCTTTTTGGCATTATTAATAGCCACACTGTACCCTTTCACATACATTTTCACACGGTTCCCTGTGCCTTTAGCGCTCACACACCCCCAAAACATCAGTGAGCCACCACCATGCTTCACAGTGGGGATGGTATTATTTTCACTATAGGCCTTGTTGACACCTTTCCAAACATAGTGCCTATGGTTGTAACTATAAAGCTTGATTTTGGTCTTGTCACTCCAAATTACAGTGTGCCAGAAGCTGTGAGGTGTGTTTAAGGTGTTGTCGGGCATATTGTATCCAGGCTTTTTTTGTGGCACTGGGTGCAGTAAAGGCTTCTTTCTGGCTACTCAACCATACAACTAATTTTTGTTCAATTATTGTCATATTGTTCTCCTTGATACAACCACACCATCTTTTTCCAGAGTAGCCTGTATGCCAGAGGTTATCTGTGGGATTTTCTTTGTATCTGGAACAATTTGTCTGGCAGTTTTGGCTGACATATTTCTTGGTCTACCTGACCTTGGCTTGGTATCACGAGATCCCCAAATCATTTACTTCTTAGTAAGTGATTGAACAGTATTGACTGGCATTTTTCAAGGCTCTAGATATCTTTTTATAACCATTTCCTTATTAGTACCTTATTACGCAGGGTCTTTTGACAGTTATTTTCTGCTCCCCATGGCTCAGTATCTAGCCTGCTCAGTGCATCCACGTGAGATGTAATTAACTTATTGTCTATTTATACACATACACTAATTGCAATTTAAAAAGCCACAGGTGTGTCATTTTAACATGTATGTGTCACCTTTTGTGTCTGTAACAAGGCCAAACATTCAAGGTTATGTACAGTAAGCCATTTGGGTGATTTCTGTTATCATTATGGTTTTTCAAAGGTGCCAAACATCTTTGTGATATTTAATGGCTTTATATGAGCACTAGCCTTACATAACGGTCAGATTTTCAACAATATTTTCATATTGTATTATATAGTATCATATTGTATTATACTGTGAACCTGTGAACAGATACTCCAGTGTCAACAAAGCCATGCTGAAGGTCTGTTGCAGTGACCTATGGCTTCTTTTGTCCAGTTCAAGCAAGCTGGTGTGATATTGTTCTTGCTCGTCCAGATTTTGCATTGAAACATTGTTGACATTTTTCCTGAGTGTCGAGGGCGTTATATCCTTCTCATGTTATGTAAATAAAACATCTGACAGATTAGAAGGTATGGAGTTACTTCAGAGTAATAGGTTTTTTTAAAAGAAATGATGAATGTTACAAAAGTGTGCCCCAATGTTGCACGTCAGGTTGAGTTTTGTGTATTATTGTGAATCTATAATGAATAGAAATTAACCATTATCCTGTGTTAAATGTTGCAAAAATGTGGCACGTTTCACTTTGATTCTAGAGGTCAGGTCAACTTCTGTTCACAATTATTTTTCTAGGGGTGCCAAAACGTTTACATACATAAAATGACTCAGTATTTCTGGAGTCCAAGGTACAGCCTTTCCCAGGACCAAATATGTTGGGAAGATTGTTATACAAGATGCCTTGTTATAAATTTAGATTTTTAAGAACTACATATCAAAACTTACCATCTAATAGTTAGGTTCAACTTATTATTCAAAATAATTAAGAAATGTATGGAAAATTATAGATATTTAACCAATTTAAGGATGGTAGCAGTCCAGGGACTGGGTTGGTTTCTAGCCAGCCTTAGGAACTGCTTTTCCAGTGAACTGTTGATGTTCCAAATACCTAGATAAGTTATTCCCTATTGATCTTCTTAGAGAAGCTGTAGACTACTAATGTGATACTTTAGGCAATGCCATATCAATGTAATGATGTTTAGATACACTTTTTCTCTTAAAAATGTATGACTGGATGTCTGCAGAAAGACTGGGGTATCAGACATGATGTTTAAAATAAAAATAAAAAAAGATTTAGTCTGCATACTAACGGAATGATGTTATATATTTCCAACATGGGTCCTGTCTGTAGCACACAGGAATGCATAGTTGTAGATTAACTCATACTCATGCATCCTAACTAGATACTGTATATGAAGATAGAATCATTTGTTTAGTCACCTTTCCATGTTTGTGTCACAACGCAGGTGTTGTGGCTTTGCTGCAGGTGTTAAATGCAATTGTTGGATGAACGGAGACCAATGCAGGGAGAAATGTGCACTTGCTGGAGATGACAAGACAGAAGGATATGTATAATGGCTGCACTTTGTATATACACAGCTACGATGCTCTAACATAGCATCGGATGCAGGTGCTAAGCATAAAGAGCGTATGCTTGCTCAGCTATAAAGTATTTATGACACTTTAGTAGTGAAGACACAAACTATGCAACTATATTCCCCCATATCCATAACAGATACTCAGCACAGTACATCCAACTAGAAACAGGGACAAATCCACAATAGACCGTTCGGAACACTGGGATTGAATAGGCATCTTGATTACTCATCATGCGCCGGTGTGGGTATTTACCCGGAACACCCTTCATGTGTAACCAAGTGCCTACCACACTCGTACGTGCATATATTTCCTGCCACAATACATTACAGTCCTCCTACATCGTGACAGTACCCCCATCAAAGGCACTGCTCCTCCAGTGCAGAGGACCTAAGTCCTGGGGTGCCCCCACAAGCCACCAGCAGGCACAAACAGGGTAGGATGGGAGGGCAAACCCAAAAGTCCCTGGGAGAGGTCAACTCCACAGGTCGTAGAAGCGGCCCATCAGGCACCTGTGAAGGAGGCGGGTCCGTAGGAAGATCCAGCAGCCATGACTGTTGCGGTGGTTTGCTTAACTCCAGTAGACACCTGACTCTCAGTGGACTTAGGACATTCAGCAGATCCTGGTGGCCCAGTGGACTTATGTCACATTTGCCACACAGCCTCTGTTGGCGCAGCAGTCTCTGCCTACGCAGCCTCTGATGTGCAGCGGTCTCGGGTGCTCCTCACCCGGTCGCTCCTCCCTCAGCTGATGGACCACTTCAACCCATACTCTGCTGGCGGAAGTAGAAGGAGCTCCAACAACCACTCAGATGGAGGAGGTGGACGGAGGTCCTCAAGCCACCTGAATGATAGGTGGAAAGGTCCCCGAGTGGCCGAGATAATGGTGGACCAGGAGGAGGTGTGGGTAGCCAAGCTGACATTCCTGTCTCCCACAACCGCCTTAGCTCCCCCCAAAGAATTGCTTGGGGAGACCCTCAGGGTTCCTCCTCTTCTCCTGCGGGTCTCCTACATGGCGTGCTATTCTGTCACAATGCAGGTGTTGTGGCATTGCTGCAGGTGTTACATGCAATAGTTGGATGAATGGAGACAAATGCAGGGAGAAATGTTTGTGATGCTGGAGATAACTGACAGGACAGAAGAAAATGTATAACAGCTGCACTTCATAACTCAGCTACGATGCTCTAATGCGGTATTGGACGCGAGTGCTAATCATAAAAGAGTGTATGCTTGCTCAGCTATAAAATAAAGAGTACTTACGGCAGATTAGTGGTGAAGACACAAACTATCAAACTATATCCCCCATATCCATAACAGAAACTCAGCAAAGTACATCCAACTAGAAACAGGGACAAAGCCACAGTAGCACGGGCCGATCGCTCCAGAACACCGGGATTAAATAGGCATCTTGATTACTCATCATGCGCCGGTGTGGGTATTTACCCGGAACACCCTTCATGGGTATTGTATAACCAAGTGCCTACCACACTCCCAGAGTCCAGATGTCAGTGTGCTAAACCATAACACATTAAACTAACCAAACCACAAACACACAGATATAACAATAGGTACATATGTATATCCTGCCACAACACAAAGTTCTCATATATTGTGACAGTTTAGATATTTTTCTACACATGTACTATATTATCCTGATAAGCTACACACAGGATTGTGTGCATTGTTTGATGTTAGCTTATTTCTAAAAAATAAGGTAAAATATGAACATGTTTTACAAAAAATTGGGGCCTTTGCTTGTTTTCTAATTTTAAGATTAAAATGTTGTTATTATGTGTTAAATATAAAATCATAGGCAACATTTTTGGCAGCCAGGATGTTAACTGAAAGAAAAAAATGAATCACTGATTTGTTATTAAGATGCACTTTCTCATTAGTAATTACTGACTAATTTCCACCAGGATGAAAAAAAAATCACACAGCCATTCAACGTCTTGGCAGGAGGTGAATGTAGTGTTAAACATTTGTGGATTTTTTTTGCCAGGTGTTATATTTGTGTCTTACATTTTAGCCAGGTGTTATGTTTGTGTCGTACATATTAGCCAGGTGTTATTTTTGTGTCTTACATATTCGCCAGCTGTTATATTTGTGTCTTACATATTAGCCAGGTGTTATGTTTATGTCTTACATAGTAGCCGGTTGTTATGTTTATGTCTTACATATAAGCCAGGTGTTATATTTGTGTCTTACAAATTAGCCAGGTGTTATATTTGTGTATTACATATTAGCCAGGTCTTATATTTGTGTCTTATATAGTTGCCAGGTGTTATATTTGTCTTGCATATTAGCCAGGTGTTATATTTGTGTCTTACATATTAGCCAGGTGTTATATTTGTCTTACATATTAGCCAGGTGTTATATTTGTGTCTTATATAGTAGCCAGCTGTTATGTTTATGTCTTACATAGTAGCCGGTTGTTATGTTTATGTCTTACA